>VXAA01000904.1:1192120-1250105 GCA_013399115.1 Anseranas semipalmata
CGGGGCCCGGCAGCCGCCACACGCCCCCCATCCCCCCGCATTTCCCCCCAAAAAGCCGCCGCCGGGCTCCCCCCGCCACCCCGCGGCGGAGCCCTGCCCGGGGCGCCCCGCGGCCGCAGCACTATGGCGCCCCCCTCCGGCCGGGCCGCGCCCGCTCACCTGCTCGCGGTGCCACCNCCCGGCGCTGTGGGCAGCCGTGGGGTTGTCCCGGGTGTTCCTCGTGGTGTTTTTGTCGGTTTGGTTTTTAACCTCCTGGGGTTGGTAACGGGGTTTATATGGTGCCGCAGGGCTGCCATGAGTATTCCTCTGAGTAGCCCAGAGCAGGTGTCCAATGTGCACTCGCTCTTCCGCATTCCTCATCTCCCAGCCCTCATCTCTCCCTCACATCTTCAACTTCCACTTCATTCTGCTCCCCTGCCACCGCCTTCCCTCACTGACCTTCCTGTGCTCCTCGGGGCCCTTCCCTGCGCCGTGCCTTTTCCCTGCCCGAGCATCTCCTTGCGTGCTGCCCACACTCTGGCCTCCTGCTTTCCTCTGCTCAGAACATCTGTGCTAAACCGGCGGGCAGCCCTCTTCGTTAGGAGTACCCGGCTTCAAATCTGTCAGAAAAACGTGGCTGGTAGTAGGTATCTTTACTACAGGAGGGTTCCTTTCCACCATGGAAAGTGACGGTAGGTCCCACAGTGAGTTTTAGCAAGGTCAAAATTCACCAGTGCAATTCTGGGCTTACTACAGCTTGAATAGACCACTGAGAACATGCAGAGACCAGCAGAGAAGGTAGACTCAACTGAGTACGTGAACGTGTATGTGTACAGCATCTGTGGTTGACCCTGCTCCTCTCAAAGCCAGCAGGACTTCTGTCATTTGCTTCACTGAGGCTTTTTATTTGTCATGGGAGCTTTCCATTTCCACACCCACACAGTACTTTAAATGGAAGAGAAGGACAATTAATGGTTTGGTAGCATCTTTCACATTAGCTAGTGTTTGTATGCATAATTAAATATTCCCAGAGTGACAGGCCTGGTAAACATGTTCAGGAAATAATGTAAAACTCAACCATCAAAATGTTTGCCCCTGAAAAGCTGATAGTCATTTGGGGAAAATCAAATTTAATAGCTCAGCACTCCTTCTGCCAGCCTCTTTTCCTGTCTTGCAGTCTTGGAGCTAACAATCTAAGGAACTATCTTGTGTTACAGGAGATGCACGTGAGAGCTAAGGGTTTTCAGAAATGCTCATTGCTATGCTAAATATAATTTCATTAAAGTCTACATGAATTTTAGTGTTGAACTTCTGTGGACTGATAAGGCAACCGTAAGACTTTTGAGATTCATTTTCCCAAATTCGTTCAGGAACTATTACACTAATGAAATCTATTGCAAGAGATCCCATCTACTGAGTTTCTCATTAGGTTAGTGAGTTATACTCCAGTCTTAAAGAGACTTCAAAATGCTAGATCTACATCCTTATAACTAAAGCAATGGTGCAAAGGAATAATAATCATTTTCATTAACATTTGTTGGAATAAAACGTCACTATTTATTTCAACAATGTTTAGAGTTCTCTATTAATTTCCCAAAAGCATTTGTGAGTAGAAGTCTTGTCTGGAAACTAAGATTTCACAAATACCTGTTTGCATATTCACATAAATGTCATCTGCAGTGCTATTTTTCCTCCTTGTTATGAAGTATTTAATGAACCAGTCAAAAAAACAGACATTACAGTAATTTGAATGAAGTGGCGAGTCACGTATCACAGATAACGAATGGCCGAAGATACAGACATAATCATTCAAAAAAAAAATCACCCATAGGCTGAAGCGTGTTTGTGTAAAATATTCATAGGATTGTGGTGATTTACTGCGATGTCTGTTTCAGAATTTCCACTTGCAATGGGAAAAGAGTATAATCTGATAAACTTTTCATGCAAAATAGTTCGTTTATTATTCCTGGAATATCAAGCTTGTAGACTGATCTGATACGATGTTTAAGTCTGTCACCTGTAAGGGGAAGGGAAGTGTTTTCCCAAATACAAGGTTGTACAGGGGATACCTAGTCAAAGCAGCATGAATATGCTAATAGAGGAGACAGTCACCTCAGTGCCCAGACATAGGTGCCTGATGCCATTTTGGGCAGCTCCGGTTGCCCGAGATATCTGTGCCAGGCTGGTAGATGTGACACGGGACCTGTAGGACACTCTCACTTGGTGCAACAGCAGCCAGAGGCCTGGCCTGAGCTTGAGAGCCAACACACTACCATGCGCCCACACAGCCCAAATCGCTCCGACAGGACTGCTTAAGGAGTAAATCAGCTTTTAGAGACACAGGCAGAGGATGGATCCACCTTTTGCACTTGGGTTTTAGCTCTCTTTGTATGTGCAACCTCTTTTAATGAGAGAATAAAAGAGGGCCTGATCCCAAAAGCTGCACCCGTCCAGCAGAGCCACTGATATGTGATGTGCCTGCTCATGAAAGTCAACAAGCTGGACTGCAGCATTCCAAGCCTTGCTCAGCTGAACTCAACCGGATCTGTCAGCTTCTCTGTTGTGACTGGGAAGGAAGGGTTTTGCTTTGCCTCAGACCGGGGGATAGTTAACATTAAGACAGAGCATCAAGAGGAAATCAGAGCTGTATATAAATACATCACTCACAAAACCAGGCAGGTACCTCTGCAGACACTTAGACCACATGCAAGGCTAGTTTTACAACACCCTGCGCTTTTGTTTAAAGCTGTAAGTGCCCTCTGCTTTCTTCCTGAGGTGCAGCCCATTATCTGGACAGAGCTGACCTGTGCTGGGAATGGGGCTTGGTGGCTGGATGTGGTAGGAGAAGAGACATATCGGTGGCTAGAAGAAGATTTAGATGGACGGGTGCCAGATGGTGGAGAGGAAGGGAAGGCTGCTTTTAGTTATTTTTACAGAGCTATTGTGTGTTGAGGTTTCAGAGAGAACCCAGCCAGGCTGCATGTCATCCCTCCAGACCTCTGCTGCAAGGAGGGAACGCTGCAGTGGTCTGGCTGACGGGACAGCCCTACTGTCCAGGCTGTTTGCAGTCCCACGTGGCAGGAGGACCATGCTGCCAAGCAGCACCACCTACCTGCAGGAGCAAGGAGAGGAATTTAGTGAGTCGTAAGTTCCCCTTAGAGGGTGAAAAAATTGTATCCATTCACAAGGGACACCTTTTTCTCTGGCGAAGTTCATGTATGTCCAATTGTCCTGATTATTCTCCTGCGGAGTGGCCTGGTATGCGTTGCTGTGCAGTGTTGCCTCAGCTCTTTGGTCTGTTTATCTAATGCCTCTCCTCTCTGTTATTTTCACCATTTCCATGTGTGCTGCACAAATAAACATTTGGTGGGCACTTGTGCTGTTAACCTTTATACACCAGGACGGAGAGAACCATTCACGCACATTGTTGGCAGGATCTTGCTGGGATTGAGCCACCCAGATATTTTAAGTGTGAGCTTTGTAAATGATTAGCTGGGGGGACTCGCATGAAAGCACGGGATGAGGCAGCTTGTGTGCGGTGTAGTCACAGCCCAGCAGAGCCTGTGGGCCAGCCAGTCAGTAAGTAAAACTCGAACAATTTGGGATCAGCGCCAGTGATCCAAGTCTTGTAAGAGGTAATAAGCGACATCCGTGGACTGTGCTGCTGCCTGATCATCCTGCCAAAAAGCACTGTTTCAGCCAAAAACGTCAATGAAATCATTTGGGACTGAAGGCTCCGCACATTTGCTCAGCATACTTAAAATGCAGACAGAAGAGAGAGCAGAACTAAGGATTTTGAAAGTGCTGCATGCCTCAAACCTCTCTTACAAATTCATGTAATTCACTAAAGAAATGATACATATTGATGTCATTCTGCCTCAGGTGTATGAATTTGTTTGGATGGGATAGATGCTTTGTTCCCTCCAAAGAGCAAGATTCATTAAGCTGTCTCTCATTTGGCAAATCCAAGCAGCGACCCCACTCTCTGGAGTACCTGACAGCCAGTAATAGTTGTAGCACGATGGGTACCTATCCTCAGTATCAATTTTCACACACTGATATCGAGCACATGCGAGAGTAAAAAAATGAAATAAAAAATCTGCTGTGGCTGCTGAGCAGCGCTGCACTAAAGTGACTGGTGTGCGTGCTGGGGATGGCACTGGGTGTCCTGAAAGGGCAGCTGGGATCCCTGTGTTTTGCTCTCCAAGCCCAGGGACTAGGGAATTGATCACAATACCAAGGAAGTTTAAGGCTTTGCTTCTCTTGTTGTAGGTAAATTGAGGTAAAAGGAGCACATGTGCTGTTAAACAGGACAGCAAATATGGTGGCAATTCTGTATATAGAGAGAGACTGAAAAAACTTCTAAGAGGGTCAGTTAAGGCTATCCAGTAATTTAGTTAGAGAGAACAAAAAGAAGAGCTACCAGTCTTATTTTCTGCCCCTTGCGATCGGATCCCACTGACCAGAGAACAGCACATGGCATCTGCGCTGGAGAGACAGCAGAGCTAAAGGGAGAGTAGCTCTTTCCTAGCTCCTCATGGAGTGGTGACAACTTCTGGTTATTTCTGGAGTAGTCTTCTTTTTGGGGGATAGAGAACAGTTAAATAAGCAAACACTATATATTTAGCTATTCATTTAGAGAAACTTGAGAAATAAGGAATTTTCCCTGTTAACAGGGTTGTAAATAGATTTGTATTTGGACTTTAAATAGGTGTTCCCCTTAAAGAAAGGAAAAGACTTACACTGACCTAATACTGTGACTAAGTACAAACCTCCATGACACGAAGAAGGAGTAAGTAGTTACTAGTGACAATGAATAAAAAAGGCAGGAAAATGGAGAAATTCAGTGACAGTCGGCATCGATAGATGTGCCAAAAGCTTGTGAAAGCTCCCTTTGTATGATAAAGTGACTGTCACATGAAATATTAGCAACTATCCAGAACCGGGAAAGTGTGAAAATCTTGTTGCTGTATAAATTATCTGAGACACTCATGCCAATTATAGACTTGCTGTGAGGAAGAGAGACATTGGTAATCATGACAGCGACTGTGTTTGAGTGTCATGTGAATATTCTCAGGCAATTATTCAAATCAATCATTTCTTGTCTGGGTAGGAAGGATTCATCACTATTAGCACCTCACGTCACTCAGTGACTGAATGGATGATGCTTCGCTATTTCTGGTGCTCTGAAATCTGCCCATTTTAAATGGCAGCACCGGGATACGGCTGAGTACTGAGGTGGAGAACCATCCGGTAGGAGACGGGAGCAAGCCGGCTCAGATCCCATCCAGAAGCATTGCACAGGTCCTGAGGGCTGGCTCTTCTGCACTGAGCATCGTCCAGCCTGGAGGCGGTTTTTGTGGTGGGAGCGATGCTGGTTAATGCTGCTAGTGGGGTGTGAGAGGGGGATCCAGAGGGGGAACGCTGTGCGTTTAGCTCTGCTGTATGGGACTGCCGTTGCTGACTGCCTCTTGCACGTGTGGTGCCTGCAGGCGCAGCAATGAGGACAGGGAGGTGCAGGGGGCACCCCCGGGCTGTACACCCCGCAGCGGTTACTCTGGGGTGGGAGACATTGCTACAAACGTGCGGTGCATGTGTGCGTTTGTCAGGCTGTCGCAAGCCAAACTCTGACTGCTTGGATGTGGACCTTTGGCCTGGGCTGGTACAGCTGGTCTGACCTTCTTATGTACATATCAGGAGGTATAATTTAACATCTCACGTGGGTTGTAATAAGTCTCATCCATTCCTCCTCCCGCTTCCTGTAAGCTGCTCACGCATAAAGACTGATTCCAGTCTATGTACACAAGGGGATCAATTAGAGCTGCAGGTGTGTCCCTGCCAAACCTTAAGCACCTGATTTTGCAAACTAAATGAAATACCACTTCCATGTTACTCCTGAAAGTGCCAAGGTGATGTATCAGCTGGGCTTCAGGACCACAGGGCTTCCTGCTGCTGTTAGAGAAACAAAACTAACAACATAAGCGAGCGTTAACTTGAAGAGGCATTTGTTCTTTAATAAATTAATGAAACAAAGTCTTCAGCAAGGGGTGGTTTCCTTTATTTCTGCATGTAAATGTTTGTAACAGAATAAAAAAGTGGTTAACTCTTCAGGCTGGTGAGAGCAAATAAAGATGTGGTTCACCTCTGCTTTCACTTGCTCTGTCTTTTGTTCCTAAGGGCTTCTTTTCTTTATTCATGAGCTCTTCAGGGACAGGATTTTTAACTGTTCTTTCTGCCAACTTGTGATTAGCAGAATATTTGCTTTCCATTTTTTTATGCCTGTGTTGTGGCTCCAAGTGTCCATCTGTACCTCAGGAAAATATTTGTCGCTTGCTGCTAGGACATGTTTTAGGATGCCTAATTTGAGCAGGTGGCCATGTCACTGGGTTTGAGACTAGCTCACATGCTGGAGTTTAAGCTGCTGACATCTGAAATTCACTGAGCTGAGCAGTCCTTTGGAGACTCTCTTCAACCATCTCCTTCAGGTCTCCCATCTGATGTCCTGAGTGACTGTCGACATTTGTTGAGCCAACACACAAGAGAGAATTTCCTTTTTTCCTTTTAAGAGTGCTTTTGCTGCAGGTCTTCTGAATGCCCCCCTGCATCTCTAATTAGCTATGATGTCCCTCTTTCATGTACAGTTTTCAGGGCATATGTCCTATTTTTAGGAAGTTGTTTTAGGGGTAAGGAATACAGTTTTATGTCTCACACCTCCATAGCAAAGGTCTAAGGTCTGGACATAGTAGATAACCATTCCCACTTCACTTTATGGTTGAGCTGTGGCAGCAGCATCATGTTTTTTGTATGATGTGAGCATTTTCCCAGCACACAAGCCATAGCCTAAATTTTTTCACCTTCCTTTAATGACCGTGAGGCAAATTCTCTCTTTGTGCTTCGTCTCCTTGCCTGAGTGCCGGGCTCTGAGGGACAGGTGGACCCAGCTGTCCTGCTTGTCTGGCTGATCCTGATCCGGGCCAGCCAGATGCCAGCAAGCCCACTGCCCATCCTTGCTTTTGAAGTGAGCATGGCATCGCTCTCAAGTGAGAGTATTTTTTGGCCGTCTGACCTTGCACCAGAACGGTGCCCTCCTCAGCATCAGCCCTGGATGTTGTAGGAGTTGAAGAGAACAGTGGATTACAAGCAGCTAAAGCCCATGTCAGTTATTGAAGCTGGTTCCTCTCGTTGGAGCCTGCCTGCTCCAGAAACTTACGTTGCTAGGAGCTCAATTTTCAACTAACACAGCGAAATAAATGGAAACACGTCCAACGGTAAGGCTCCACTCCGCTGGGAGTGCAGGACCCTGAGGGTGTAACACAAATTCAGCACGTCTGTTTACTGGAGGATTTATACACAAGATGGGGGCTCTCCAGGGCAACAGCTCCCTGGGCACTCCTATTTTTTTTTTTTTTGTCTTCTTGCAGCCTAAACATGTAAGGTTTGCCTGTGTATTTGGGGCACAGAATTTGGCTCCTCACATTCATCTCACAGGAAGGCAGGGCAGCTTTCAGACAGCATCGTCCTCCTGCTCGCACAAAGCCCAGCCCTCCCCTCCTGCACTTTGTGCCGACGGAAAAATCATCTCCAGAGGAAGCAGCCAGAGCCCCCAGGGAAGCGGGGCTGCCTTCCCCCTTCTCCCTCACTCACAGATGCCACATCCCATCTCACTTACTTTATTAAAATGATTTCTGTGGGGTCACCTTCTGCTTCACGCCTGAAATGATCTGGAAAATTAAGCTCTTCCTTTTGTGGCATTTGGATTAGTATTGTGGATTTTAAACCTCTCTCCTTGATTCTTTGGTTTTCCAGAGATAGCAACTGCATCAGATGTTCAAAAAAAGAAATCACAAGCACATCGACTCATGTGATGTTACGATGAGTGAGGTGGATAATAACAAACCCACAGTACTTCAGGCCCCCACTGGGTCTCCTTCCATTTTCTTCACAGAGAGCCTAAACAACCTGCAGCGTGGAGTATGAAGAAGGTCGCATCAAAAGAACATCTGCACATTAGCGCAGTGATTAGCTTACGCAGTAGCACACCCGTGCAATACCTTTAATCCTTTTTCCGCATGCAAAAATGGTGCGGCGTGTAAAGGGATGCTCACACTGAAGTCAGACCTGGCAGCTGGTGTGACACCTCAAACATTTTGTTCCTTACAGGTAACTTTGGCAAAAAGCATCTGGATTGTTGAAGGTGAAGTGCTGGACTTCTTTAGAAAGTGTAATTCCTGTTACTGTGCTTTGCAGGCAAAAATGCTGCCAGGAATGAGTAATTCTTGGTATGGGGTGCATATGATGCAGTAAACATGTAAACTGAGACTTGGGAAATGGGTTCTTTCACTTGAGCTTGATTTACATGTGTAAATTGTTTGCAGCTTTCTAGTATTCCCCAGGCTTTACCATTGGCTTTCTTCATTATCGGGTGAAAAAAAGCCACTGCCATATGGAGAGCTAGGACAGCCAAGAGTTACATTCACCAGCAACGTACCATTCGGAGTGTTTAGCAGCTGCAAGTCCTCATAGTCCCAGACAAAAGTTAACCTTTGTAGCAGCAGCACTGGGTTTTCTTGCTTCTCTTTCCAAGTCAGATGGCGCTGGCTTCTCTCTTGGAAAGAGCACCAGCTGAGACAGCCTGAAGGGTTTTCCCTGATGGTGTTACCTAGATGAGGCTGGTGTCCCCAGCTACACTGCAGTCTGAGGGACAGCACAATCCCCTGCTCCTCTTCCCTCTGCGTGGTGCAGATCTGACAGGGTAACAGGGATGGGGGGCAGGAGCAGCCTTTGCTGCTTCTTGGAGAGAATGACTGAGCTGTTCCATAGAGAAAGCAATGCAACAGAAATAATTCCAGCTCTTTTCGTAGTGGCTCCTGGCTAAATACACAGCTGTTCAAAGAAGCACGGGGCCATCTGTTCAGTCTGCCTGGCAGTGTGTCCTTCTACCCAGAGCAGCCCCAGGATATGGCTGGGGAATGAG
Organism: Anseranas semipalmata; assembly: GCA_013399115.1. Lineage (NCBI taxonomy): Eukaryota > Metazoa > Chordata > Aves > Anseriformes > Anseranatidae > Anseranas > Anseranas semipalmata. The sequence goes on from VXAA01000904.1 coordinate 1,201,074, forward strand.
ATGTTCTGGACAAAGACTCCAGAAAGATGAAAAGTATTGGATTGATGTTTTTGTTCATGTGGCTGTAATAGAAATCTTTATTGAAGAGCCATGGCATGAAAATCACATTTCAGCTAGAAGATGAATTCCAGTTTTGAGTTGAAATTCGCTCCCCTCAGTGGTCTTGCAGCCAGAGTACACAAAGAGCCCCCGTTAGTCCTATTTTCAGGGTGTTAGTGGCACATAGATCCCTCTGCTAGTTCCTCTGTGCATGAATGAGCTGTATGCAGAGCACAAGCACAAACCCATGGCAGAGCATTGCTGGAGGCTGTCTGAAGATGATTTTATTAGTTCCAAAGTCAAAGATCTGCGAAAGAAAATCTGCCCAGAGGAGAGATACTGAGCACTGACACATTTTGAAAATTCAAAGGTGAATGGATCTCTTGTCGTTTAAAAATCTGAGTGTTCTAAAAGTAAAATTGCAACTACTTTTCTATGTGTAAACCTTGAGATGTGTTCCCATCCTTTAATCTAGCTTGCAGTAGACTATATTTTTGTTCTTCTGTTCCTTGTTACAAGACATAATGATACCTAACATAGAAAAGAAGGTGCACACAAAACTCACCTGAGCTATAAACATCCTGACTCTGCTGATGGGAGCATTATATACACATTTATGCTACAGATCATTTCTTCAAATAGCAAGTAGAATTAACAAGTGAATATGATGGTTATGGTGCCGGTCTCTCAACTGTGGCTCTGATACTAGGACCGCTAAATCCTGTTAGGGTTACCCACAGGAGCGGGCTTAGTGCTCTGGTTGCCACTCGATGTGCCATGGACACAGTCTTTGGAGCAACCGAGAAATCACAGGCAGTGCTCTGAGAGCAGGCAGCCGCAGGCAATAATGCCCCCTACTGATACTTGAGCAATTCAAGGCAAAAGTGATCTCAAAGCAAAGGCAATGAGGCCGATACAAGCACCAAAAACCACGCGAGGAACACTGGCACCAAGCTCAATGCTCCATGCAATTAAACGCCTGGGTAGCGCAGAGAAAAGCAACTGCACAGAAAAATTCAGATTTTGAGAAATGGCTGGTTACAAGACCTCACTTTTTTCAGGTGAAAAGCCCCAGTGGGTGAAAGTTAAACTTCTGGCACCTGTTTCAGTTGTCACTGAGCAGCGTGGATTGTCCCCTTTGGGACAAGGGCATCCTGTGCACGGCTGAGCGGGACCTGCTTATGGGGCAATCGAGCAGCGTGACACAGCTAAGCTGTGATCGTCAATGGGCAGGCAAATGACTGCCTTTCTAATTTGGCCCTTTGTGACGTCTGAGTTTTCTTGTCCCACATGTGTATGTGCTCGAGGAGGGGGAAAGAGCCCCGCAGTGCTGCAAAAGCAGCATTACTTGCTCACCAGTGCCAGGGACAAGAGCGGCAGGTGGGAGCCTCAGGGCTAGAGACAGGGCCCGGCTCTGGTCCTACCCTTAGGTAAGTTATTTGCTATTACAGACCTAGCTGTGTTTCCAGGCAGCCTTCTCCTGCCCGTGGACTTGCCTGGAGAGTCAACAGGCTGCCCAGCAAGTTGGTTTGGCAGCGGTTACGCGCTAGCCCGGGGCAAACCCTGCAGCATCGGTCCTCAGGTGAAGACGGCGTTTGGAAAAATAGCAAAGCCGCCTTGAGAAACCTGAAAAGTGAGGCTGGATTTTACTGCCACCATCCCCAAACACGTCTGTGTCTCAGTGTGCCCTTGGGAATGCATTCAGACAGTGAAATCCGGTTTCCTTATCTTGCACAGTAAACACCATGATGTTAAAACCCTTGGCAGTTTCTTATGCTTTGACTAGGAGAGGAGGTGGTATAAGCAAATCGAAGCAGAAGTTCTGGACACAGAATGAGGACTGCATAATGAGTGCTTCCATTTACAGTCCAATAATATAATATATTCCTCCCCACGCACTGTACAGTGTGCATATACTAAAACATCTTCTCAGATCTGCCTACTTTTGTATCCCTGAATATATTAAAACTTCCTTGGGTTCTTTCTTTTTGAATTTCCTGATCCAGGGTCAATTGAATGGTTGCAGAGCAGGGCAGGCCTTATCGTGGTGCCCGGTTTTGTGCATCTGTAGCCATGGCAACTTTGCGGATGCAGCTCTCCCCAGACTTGGTGTAACCTGCGGCGGGTGAAGGGAGCGCTCGCACCCGGCAAGCTTCCCTGTCTGGCGCGGATGTCACGTACGGGATTCTCTTAGGATACATTTTTAATTACTACGTTCTCTTAATTACTCCTTTTGATTTCCCCGGTGAATTGCCCTTCTGTAGTTTCCGTGACTCACCACGAAGCCAAGTTAAACCTGCGGTGCCTTTAGTCAGTGCCGGGGAAAATCCAGCCCGGAGCCTGCTTCTCCTCAGGGGCAGCACTGAGAGAGCTGGGGCGGAGGGGAAGGATGCTGGCCCCATGCTGCTCACCACTCAGCTAGAAACCCTGGTGCACACTGGCTGCACGTGCCCTTGGCAGGGGCTTTTTGGGCAGGTGAAAGGATGGAGACCAGACGGGGGCTGTGCGTTGGTGCCCTTCTCCATCCCTTCTTTGCCCTCTCCATCCCCTCCACAGCCATCACTGGGTTGGGAGAGGGACTCATCTGCCTGTGGGACACAGTGATGGTGAGACAAGGTCTCGGATGTGCTCCAGCAAGGGGACAGCTATGGGATGCCCAGCATGTGTATCCCGCTTACGGGGGCTTGAAGGCAGCGATCTGTACAGCTGCAGTGTGTGGAGTCACCAGAGATATGAATTAGCCGGGTACCACTCCCTTTGATGGCACTCGCCTTCTGATTGCTATTAAAAGGCTATGGCACAGCATGCCGGGACCAAAGAGCTCTTGGTGTCGCTGTTTATTAGACAGCTATGTTGCTAAGGGCTGTATCTTCTCTTTTTATAGGAAATAGCTTCTCCCTTTGTGTTAAACCCTCCCCTGGGCAGAGGTCGCGGGATTGGCCTTCATGAGTCAGGAAGTCATCCTGCATGGCAGGTTAATGAGAATTTAAAGAAGAGCCCATGTATTCTCCTACTTAAACTGCAATAAACACAACAAGAACAGCACTGGTTCTCTTTTTATACCTGGGCAGTAATATGTCTTCTTTTCATCAAGTCTTCCTTTGGTTAGCAGTCACCCTAAATGGCTGAGCGGTTGAGGCGTGCTCTGCATCGCCGTCAGAGGCTAAGCGCATGAAATGGTGCCGCGGGAAGGAGTGGGATCGCTTCCTCGGCTTTATCTGCACGCTCGTGTGCAATGAGGGGTGCTCGTGGTTAAAAGCAGTGCCACAGAAAGAGCACGCACTACTTGTGAAGTTGGGAAAAGCAATTTAAGACCAGTACTACTGCATTTCTGGCAGAGGGCAGCATTGAGTTTTTTATCATGCCAAAAAAAAAATATGCTTAGCTCAAGGGTGATTACGCAGTTCAGAGTGAAGATAAGGGGAAAACAAGGTTTTTGGTCACGACAGAAGCAAGGATTTCATTGCTGTCTGCTCCCAGCGGTGCGCAGTGTTGTAGGTGCAGAGCACCCCGAAACAGGGCTGCCACGAGAGCCAGAGAAAGGGGGTGGTTACATACCGAGCGCCCATCAACAGGCACTCCTTAGCTGTAAAAATGTGCTTTCTGCAAAAACTTGGCAGCCTGTTGCTGTTCCGCGATCAGCCCTGCAGAGTTAACAGGGTTTGCCGGAGGATGCCCAGGGAGAAGCGAGAGGCAGGGGCGCAGGAGAAGACCCAGAACAGCCCCAGACCTCGCGGGGCAGCCAGCTATTTACCTATAAACACAAGCACTGTGTATTTTGCACCACTGGCCAAGGGCTCCGTTGCATTTCAGGGCGTGAAAGCCTCCAGAGGCAGGTCCTGTTGTGCCCCTGGCTTTGGGGAAGCCCGGGGAGGAAAGCCACATGGAGTGAAAGCAGAAAGTTTGGGAGGGACAACTGGCTGACTCAGTGTTGATGACAAGACAGGTGCCATCTCTCTTTCCCTCTGTCCTCCATTAGAGACAGGTCTCTCTTTCTTTTCCCTGCCAGCAAGGAATCAATTCTTCTAATGCCTGAATATTACATCCTGTAATTAGAAACAGCCCTTGATTTCGGAGTGCCCAGCAAAACCTGCATCTGACTCCCAGGTGCTCCTGCTGTGCCACTGCCCTGGGCTCTAGCTGCGCCTTCGTTTCTAGCAGAGAGGAGCCAATTACTATACAGAATTGCTAAAAAACCATGTACTCTGTGAACTTGAATGTTGTGCGTGAGTGTGTGTGTGTTATCTGCTGTGAGTGCCACCTCCCTGTAGGCATTTTCATTATAACTTTCAGAAAGAAGTGCTCCATATTCCATTTTTGCCCTGTCTCATTGATATTCATTCATTCTCTAGAGGGTTTAATGCTGCTGTCTGCACAGGAAGAAAAAAATTACAATAACAGACAATGAAATAATAGAAGAAGGAGGCGATTCCCTTTAAACCTGTACTGGGGGTGAACACAAGGGTTCATTTGTCCTGAGCCTTCATGCGGGCAGCCCTTGGCACAGCAGCTGTCAGAGCAGGTAGCAGGGAGGAGAAAGCTGGCTGGGAATATTCAGAGGCCCTGAAACACATCCACAGATCTGGCTACCACTTTCCTCTGTGGGGGCCCATGGGGAGGGGGAAAGAGGAGCCGGAACATCGTCCGGATCAAACAAGCAACCTTCGGAGGAGACATCACCCCGCACTGATCTCTGGCATCTCCGGGAGTCCGTGTGAGTGGTTTTATTTGTCTAAAACATGGCTGACTCTGCCCAAATATTGATGTGCCTCTTGGGTGGCTTTAAAAATATTTAAAGGCCTTTGGTCATGCAGAGTGAAGGTTTTCAAAGGAGCGCGAGTCTTGCAAGATGATACCAGCACCTATGTCACTCAGCTGCTTTTGGAAATACTCCCCACAGCTCCGTGCAGGCACACACATGGATGTTATCTAGCTGTCCTTCAGGCAGGCATTGTGCAGCCCCTCCAGGGCAAAGGATATTTGGATGAGGAAAGGGAAATGAGGATATTCCTGCCTCGCCCAGTCCCTCATTGCTTTAGGAAGGATGCAAGCGCCTATAAAGTTTTACCTAGAAGTCGAGAGAGACGTGACAAATTATGTCCATTTTATGGGTACGGTGCTGAGCTTGTGATTGCTCTGCTTCATTTGCGCCTTGCCTTCCCCCTGCCTGTCTGTCAGTGCAGATCCGGCCCCGGTGGCTGAGCCACACCATCTCCTTGTGTGCCGTAGCTGCTCTGGTTCAATGAGCTAGCTACCCTCTGGTTGACTTCTGACAGCTTAAATTTGAAGGTATTCACATTTGCCCAAGAAGGGGAGCAGATAGGCCGCTTTTGTGTCCTTCAGGCACCACGCATGAATGGAGAGATCAGAGTCACAAACAGCTCGGCCAAGCATAAAACGATGTCAATGGCACTAATGTGCTGCTATGTATCAGGTCCACAAGGACTGAGCTTTGCTGAGACCAAAGCCAGCAACTCTGTTTATCTCCTGTGCAAATCCAGAATACTGCACAGTCATAAATCTTACACTTAAAATGGGAAGAATCCCTTCAAAGGTGGCAAGCGTTTGCAGTTGTGTTGCCAACGCCCTTTAGTGACCTGCAGTGTTCCAGTGGGCATTTTTACTACATCAAACACTAGCAAATAGCAACGGCTCCATTTCTCAGGGTAAAACACAAATTTTAAACAGCAGCAAATGTGCTGCGTTTTGGGATGCTGTGATAGATTAAGCATCTTGTAAGCACAAAAACAAAAATCGGGGATGCGTTCATACTGCATATCTTATATCTCACCTCAACACAACCATGGTGTTTATTGAGCACTGATAACATACCATGTGGTTGTAGTAGCAACCAAAACAAACCAGACCATGCGGAGCTGTAGCAGCAGAGGAATGGAGGTCAGAACCACCAAGCAGATGATACCACGGTTGGAAGAGCAACCCTCAAAATTCACACATGTAGGAATTTGACTGTGAGCTGTAATACATGAGGGTAGGAGCTGGACCACGTAAAAACAAAAAGCCATGCATGCAGAACTGCAACGCCTGCCCATTATGGGGCTTTCTACATGCACAGCCCCACACCCTGTGGTGAACGTGGTGGACTGAAGGTTCACCTAGCTCAGGGAACACAGAGTGCTGGGGCTAAGGGCAGCATACAAACCCTGAGCAGACAACAAACCCCAGTTTTGTGTATGAGCTACCTCTATGCAGAGGTGGGAAAAGTCTTGAAGTCCTCCCTGGGCCAGCCTGGCTGCGTTTCATCCCTCCTGGCATTCAGGTGACTGAGCGCCTGCAGGAAAATGGATGAGGGGATTAAGTCACCGCACTGAAATCGTGCTGCCGCTTCACCCTGCAGCTAATGACCCTGATCACCTTCAATACAACAAACCCAGAATTGCTTCTGTAGGTAGATCCATCACGTGAGCTATGCATCGCCAATGGAGGCGTGGATTTGCAGCGCTGCGTGGTGTCCCTGTCCCATCACGGGCAGAGGGCTGCCCGTGCGCGGTGCCTCTGAGCCTCTGCGACCTGCTGGAGCGGGCACCCTAAGGCTCATGGCAGGGCAAGTGATGGGAAAGAAGGAAAAAGAGCTTCCAAGGGGAAACATCTGTCCTCGCGGTACCTTTTTAATTACTGAGATGCTGAAGCTGGCAGCGGTTGCAGAGCGGATTGACTTGGTAATCATTTAGGAGAGGCCCAGCTGCTGGCAAGGATTCCCACGTAGTCATTTTCCAACTGGATAGAGGGAGCCATAAACTCTTCACATATTTATTGTTATTACGGCCTGTCAATTATGAAGATTTATTCATTCTTGCCGAGCTACCTCAAGCCACTGCTTTATCACTTAACTATTGCTGCCATGACACTGTTATACATGTGGAAGCATAAAGGTAAGGCATGCTTTTTGAACCTATAAACAATTCATCTTCCTAAGTTTCGACAGTTCCCCTCCATGTAAAATGTAACACCATGTAGCATGCTGACCACAGCATTACAAAGTGCTTTTCTCAGGTTTGATTCAGCAAAGCATCTTTGCACACATGGCATAATATCTTCAAGCCAGTTTAAAGTGCAATGAGACCTATCCTTAGCATTTTCCAGAGCTCTATGGACTGCTGCATTAAACAATTTTGTCCTTCAGGCTCATGGGCTAATGAGCACATATTTAAACCCACTGAAATTGGATTTTCAGTATGTGTAAATCCCCTGTCTTGCTGAGCCAGGTCCTGCATTTGAGGCAGGTTGACCAAGCTCTTTAGGAAACGTGGGGAAGCTGCTGTCTTGCCGCTCAGTGAAGATCATTGAAGCACAGTCATGGATGTGGTAGAGGCTTAGCACACGGGTATTGTTTTCTGGACCAAGGGGAAGCGGCTTGTGACTCCATTTTCCTCAGGATTTGTGGCTATTCCAGAGGGAGGTTCTGGGATCCGCTGTTGGTAGAGATAGAATTTCCTCTTCTCTTCTCTTCTCTTCTCTTCTCTTCTCTTCTCTTCTCTTCTCTTCTCTTCTCTTCTCTTCTCTTCTCTTCTCTTCTCTTCTCTTCTCTTCTCTTCTCTTCTCTTCTCTTCTCTTCTCTTCTCTTCTCTTCTCTTCTCTTCTCTTCTCTTCTCTTCTCTTCTCTTCTCTTCTCTTCTCTTCTCTTCTCTTCTCTTCTCTTCTCTTCTCTTCTCTTCTCTTCTCTTCTCTTCTCTTCTCTTCTCTTCTCTTCTCTTCTCTTCTCTTCTCTTCTCTTCTCTTCTCTTCTCTTCTCTTCTCTTCTCTTCTCTTCTCTTCTCTTCTCTTCTCTTCTCTTCTCTTCTCTTCTCTTCTCTTCTCTTCTCTTCTCTTCTCTTCTCTTCTCTTCTCTTCTCTTCTCTTCTCTTCTCTTCTCTTCTCTTCTCTTCTCTTCTCTTCTCTTCTCTTCTCTTCTCTTCTCTTCTCTTCTCTTCTCTTCTCTTCTCTTCTCTTCTCTTCTCTTCTCTTCTCTTCTCTTCTCTTCTCTTCTCTTCTCTTCTCTTCTCTTCTCTTCTCTTCTCTTCTCTTCTCTTCTCTTCTCTTCTCTTCTCTTCTCTTCTCTTCTCTTCCCTTCCCTTCCCTTCCCTTCCCTTCTCTTCCCTTCTCTTCCCTTCTCTTCCCTTCTCTTCTCTCTCAATATCGTCAATATCTGAGCAACTTACAAACCCCAAAGAGCAGCCTGCTGTGGTGCCAAGCACTGTCTCCGTTTTATCCACAGGCACACTACAGCTTTGCAAAATCAAAGCAAATGTTGTGACATGCAGTGTTTGATTCCTCCCCCCGGTGGTTCATGACTGCTTCCTGTACCCATTCGCTACAAATCTATTAGTTGCAGGCACACACAACAGAGCTGCGTGCATGCATTATATTGCCTATGGCTGTCTGCATGCCCTGGGCTCGGCAAGGCGCGACGTGCAGCAATTTATTGACAGTGTCGGGAGTGCAGAATGGACGTGGCACAGAGCTGGAGGGATGGGACGTTCAGTTCTCTGTAGAGCTTTCTGTCCTCCCACCAACACTGGATGTTAAAATAAAGCCAAAGCTCGCTCACCCTGTCCCTCAGCGTGCCATCTGCTTGCGAGCCAGCGAGGCTGGCAGCACCCGCAGGTAGCTGTCCCACCACCTGCTCCTGCTGGGCTTTCCTCCTCCAGCAACGCTCTCGCCCTTAGCCTTCAGCCTGCCCATGCGGGGTTCATCAGCAGCTGGCTGCAAAAGTGGGGCCATCGCGGCAAAGTCCCGGGCACGGTGGGCAGGTGCAGGTCACCCAGCAGGGCCACCATGCTCCATCACAGCCCCAGGGCCACCACGCTCCATCACAGCCCCTTCTCCAGCTTCCTGCCTGGGTGCCACCCGGACTCCATTCCCTCAGGATGGGATGGATGCTCACGTGGCCTGCTGGAGATGCTGCCCGGTGTTTTGGAGGGGATCTGGATTCAAAGACTTCAAACAAGGGAGAAAACATCATTTAAAAAAAAAAAATCTTTAGAATCTCTTTAAAACACCACAAATAACCACCGTTGGACGTGCAGATGGAAAACTTGGCTTTCCTTCCCGCCGCCGCCCGCCCTTGCCTATGAACGTCAGGCGCGGCCAGGGCTCTGCAACCCGTCACCCAGGGCTGGCACACGCCAGCCCCCATCGGCAGCCTCCTCCTCCTCCTCCTCCCCCTCCTCCTCCTCGTCCTCCTGAGCCCCACAGCCCCATGCCCACAGCCCTGCAGGGGAGCAGGAGGGCAGCATCCCCGCTCCCGCTCCGAGCCCCCAGCCAGAGGCAGCCCCGCCAATGCTGGATAAATGGGGGCGAATGTTTCCCCAGCTCTCTGGGAAGCATTGGCTTTCCAAAGCAAACCTAAAACCAGCGCTTTCCAGCTGCTCTTTTGTTTGTAGTCCTAGAGAGTGCTTTTGGGTACAAAAAAACAATCCCTGATGCCTAAAAATAAGCCTGAACTTCTTCAGCGAGGAGGCTATATTTTGAGATAGGCAGAATATTATCAAAGACCGGGGATAATCTTGCCAAAGCCGCGGATTCCTTTTCTCTGCCCTCTCCCGAGGTGCCGCTGGGCCGCGGGCGGTGCTCGCGGCAGAGCTGGCTCCAGGAGCTGACCGCTTCTTTCCGCCGGCGGTGCCACGGGCTCGTGCTTCGCCTCTTGCTCGGCCGGGAGAGCGAAGCGCAGCTGCCTTTGTCACTTCCCGGTCTCGTGCACCAGAAGACGCGGCTGCGTCTCCACTCCCAAGCCCAGCAAGGAATGTTTAAACTAAGCAGTGGACCTTGTGTTTTGTTGAAATAAAGAAAAAAAAAAAAAGCCTTTTTTATTTTTATAAACCTGAAGATCTTGGCTTGGGCTCTCTGACAGTGTTCCTTCAACACAAAGCAAATATAGAAGAAACATGACAACTGGATATATTAGCAGCCCAAACACTGTGTTGAGTTTAAAGCTATGTGTTATTGCAGGTTTGAAATGTTATTTCTGTTGCATATACAAAACCTTGCTCTTTTAAGAGATTTATTCCTTTGCTCCCCTCACACCTCCCTTTCCTGCGCACCGCACGTCTTTGTGCTTTGTCTCCTGCAGTTCGGGGCTCACCTGTCCCAGTGAGTCATTGAGATGTGGCCACTAAAATAATTTATCGGGCATCGGCTGGAAAAGGCTACGAGCTGCGGGAGCCCCACACTTGTACAGGAGGCGCTCAGCACTAATACTCAGCACTGCGGAGTAAGTCCATCCACAAACATCTTCCCTGAAGCACCCAGACAAGCGACCCCCAGGTCCTGCTGAACGCTTGGAAGAAGCGCGTGTTGTCCCCAGCTCCTGGTGCCCCACATACAGCAGCAACCCCCGTTCTCATCAGAAATAAATGAAGTGAGGAGGCTCAGGACGTGGGCAGCTCTGCAGCTCTGGCACCGGGGACCTGCACCCAGCATGCTGCTGCAGCTCGGGGAAAGACCTGGAGCGTGCACCTAGAGCTTTGGTCTGAGCCCTCCTCCTTCAGAAATGGAAGCAAAAAATGCTTTTCTTGGAAGACAGAGGCTTTAAGGAGAAGTTAAAGCTCCATAGTTCCCTGTTCGGTGCCTGCTCATCCACCAGCACGGTGCAGGTAGCAGCGGTGCACCAGCTGCCGGCACCCCAGCCGGCACAGCCCACCTGCCCTTTCCTTCTACACGCTTGGATGTTTAGGAGTTTCACCTGTGTGCTTCAGTTTTAGTTGGCAATTTGTTCCTGTCTGGTTTAATTTGCACCTCTAAAATTAAAACCAACTTCCTTGCTGTTATCAGGCAGCAGGTCTGAGCACACAGCTATGAGGTTGCTATTTTTATGTACGTGTGAGCTTAGTCGAGCTCAGGGTTCATCGCAGCGTTTGTTTCTCAGCCCAGAGCTACAAGAATGGGGAGCTGTAGCAATGCCAGACGGTTTTAATGAAACATTTTTTTAAAGTGTCATCAAGCTGCACAATGAAATGACATCTAAAGACCCCAAATGAGAAACACTGAAATTCATATTTAATTGTTTTTGTTTTTTTTTTTTAAACCTGCCATTAATCACTGCTGCTCTTAATATTCACAAAAAGCAAAATATTCCATTGCAAAACTGCCAGAACTTGCAAGAAAAGGGACGGAGCAAGTTAGGAGTCCTGTGGCAAACCTGTGTGGCGTATCGCAGAGCACTGTGCAGCCAGCAGAGCAGCCCGTGCCCTTAACCGCTGCTCTCTCCGCGTGGGACAGGGGTGCAAATGCTCGCGGGCCGCCCCACGGCGTGGGACCCGTGCTGCGGGTGGGGAAGCCCGGCTGGCCTGCCCCAGCTCTCACCCAGCAGCTGTCCCCAGCCTGCGGCTGCATCCCCCCGCCCAGCAGCACGATGCTCTGGGGTTATCACGGCGTGCGCAGGGGGTGCAGCTCCTGTGGGGCTCCCCTGCTGCTCCCGCACCTCCCCTCCTGCCATGCGGTTCCTGAGCACATCACTGGCTTTCAATTTCCCTTACTGCTTCTACCTCCTGCCGTGGAGGAGCTGCCCACCCCACATTGCTTGAGCAAGGAATGATATTTTACCATCATTAAACCAGGCTGGCCAGCAATGTCCCATATGTTTTGATATCCAACTGGCTTTAAACGGGGACCAGCTGTGGACCAAGCACATGCAGAAGCTATCCTGTGCTCCTCTGTATCAACATCGGGGGTCAACCTTCATCAGTTTTCTCTGCCGCATGTTGTATTCCAGCATACCACGTCCCATCTCCTGCTGTTTCATGCCCTTTCTGGCTGCTCGCTCAACGGGGAGCTGAACAAAACGAGTACAAAAGGAGGTTATGGCAAAATTTGCACTGACATTTGCCGGCATTGTCCTTATTTTCTGGTAAGTGGAATGTGGAATGTGTCTGATATTTATCAGAGAAAAAATGTTACCTCCTACCCCTTCCTCCTAATAAAAAAAAAAAAAAAAGGAAGAAAAAAGAAAAGCAATCTGGGAGCTTCAGTGCCCTGGATTCTTCCACCAAAGACACAGCCACCGTGAGCAAGCATAAGTACAGATGTGCAGCTTGCACCCCAAGGAGGAGATGATGGTATCTTCAGCAGCTCTGTCCTCCCACTGGGTTACTTTAAAAGCATGCAATGTGCTTCTCATCTTTCCGGCCTCACACCTGATGTTCTGGGATTTGCCTGGCCATTACACTTGTACCACTGTGGACCTTCTGCATCCCCACAGCCCCCCATGTGAAAGCAATAGAGTGAAGGGCTCTGTGTTCCCCCCGCTCCTTGGTCAATTCTGCCTCCTTCCCAAAGGAAAAATGTCACATCAGGAGCTCCTGCTCAGATGGAAAAATATGACCCAAACATTGGTCCCCCTTTCTTTTCATGCATCTTCTCTCCTCTCCAGCTCATTTTGTGTTCGGCTGTGTAATACTTGGGGGAAAAGTCTATTGACTTAAATAGCACAAACTCTACCCATAGTTTGGATGTATGGGTGTATTTCATGTGTGCGTTGGTGCTTTTGTGTGTAAGTATGCTTATATGCAAACATGTGAGTTGCTCAAAGTATTGCACCTGTATATTTATTATGCATTATAATGTATGGCATTTAGAAAGATAGCATGTAGGTGTAATATGTAATGCAAATGTCAAATGCAAATAATTTATTTGGTGTCACAACAACAGAAATGGAAGACAATGAATACGACTCACGGCAAATCTATCAGGTTTACGTTTTACATTACACACTCACTCAATTTGCTGGTGATGGCACAAGGAAAATAGCTGTCATCTATACTTTGTGTGGAAGCAGATGCAACGTGCAGAACTGTGAGCAGGCTGATGCAGTACCTTTTATTACCTAGATTAAGGATGGCAGACAATTTATTTGCTAAAGGCCAACAGCAAATAATCTTTTCTCTGTGAAATGAATTTAGGCAGCTTGAGGTGGGGCCAGAAAGCAATTAAGTGTATTATTAAAGCAAGGCAGGAGATTGTAATCGTACACATGTATATTATGTACATACATACATAGAAAGGCAAATATGTCTGTAGCTACCTTTGGAACCAATATTCAAGTCTGAAATGCAATAAGGCTGGAAATTAAGTGCTTATCTTCCTTTGCTAATGTGTAATCTTTGCCTTTAATCATCCCTTCTAATTATTCCACCGCACTGAGTTTTTACCTTTTTGCAAAGCAAAAGGAAAGTTAATTTTGCTGTGGTTGGTCGGTGGCTGTTCAGACTTCTCTGGGGCGGTGGAGGTGGGCTGGCCACGGGCAGACGCCTGCCCCCAGCTCCTCGCCTCCTGCCCCGGGGAGGAGAGGTGCCCGAGTCCGGTGGCGGAGGGATGCGGAGCTGGATGTTGTCTGTTGTCAAGGAGACGAGCATCGAGACCATCAGCCCAAGCGGCAGGATGAGAAACGTTCATCGAAGAGCGTGCAGCTTTTAAGAAAAAGTCATCCGAAATCTCATGTAGTGCACGGAGGGTTTTTTGCCTCCCTTGCTTAGAGGTCTTTTTCACGCAGTAAGAGCAGAAAACGGTAGGTTTCGCATTTGGCTGTAACGGAGACACAGATGGAGACGTTACCTCTGCACAAAATGTTAATAAACATATGGAGAGAACATTTTCCTCTATCATAAGAACCACAACCACAAAAAAAAAGCCTGATTACATACCCTCCATTCATGGTATCTGGCTCCAAATCATTACGGGTGATCACGGCGCACACCGAGGACAACGGCGGTCATGGGCACAGGACACCAGCTGGCTCAGAGGTCATCAGCCCTTGGGGACAGGGGTGCCACGTCTGGCCCAGGGATGTGCCCCAGGAGCCTCTCAGCTCCCCGTATCAGCTGCTTGCACAGAAAGCACGCACAGCACATCTTCATCCTTCACTGCAACTTGGTACAACCACGCAATGGGAAGAGGGAGCTGGAGCCAGCTGGTCCACCAGGACCTCAGGTGGCATCAAGCTTCGGTAGGCAATACCTTGGGAAGCATTGCCGCATATCTTTTCCTCGCGTGTCCTGCACAGAGCTGATCAAAAATGTTCTGGCCAAACATTTTACTATCAGAGACTGCCCTTTTACACAAACTGAAATGCCCTCTGTATTAATTTTGATAAAACTATGCTTTTCTTTGTTTAAGCAAACTGGAAAAAAAGGTGTTCTGATCTTATTAAAACATCACAGATCCATTGTTTTATTGAAAGCCTTTCAATTAAACCAAAATACACTTTTCTAAGTGAGTTTTTAATTCCAGGGGACATTTCAAAATTATGGATCCATTTCTTATGGATTAGGAGTGGAATAGAATGAGGAAACTATGAGGATGGAAATCATCCTGGTAATCTCTGCATAGGCTGACACGACTGTCGCATGTCTGCTTCGGGGCTCTATTGCAGGACAGGGTTGAGATTCAAACCAATAGAGTGCGATAAGACACAGGCCAAATAATGCAACAGCTGGCACGGTGCTCAAAGACCTAAAGGAGGTTGCTAAAAAAGATGCCAATCCACACCGCTTAATATAAAATGTACTTTCTCCAGCTAACTGGAGGCCTTTGATGAAATGATAAATTTTGCTGAAAGAGATAAAAAGCATTTTGCTTCGTATTGCATGACAATGGCTTAGAAAGCAGAATGGCATGAAATCAATGTGTCAATATTAAATTAAATTAAGCAACTACAAGCTGCTTAATGTCTACATCTTAAAATATATCATGAACAGGAATCATCTTCTCTCATGTGTATTTCTCGCAGACCACTTCAGGGATCATTTACTTTGTCTCTATCGTCGTTAATATTTTTCTTGGGTGCTTCGCGCACCCAAATTACCTCCTGGGGACCGGCGGACGTGGGTGCTCGCCTGGTGGCATGGGGCTGCAGGCTGGTTGGGGGTCTCTAGGGGGCTCGCTTACAGGCACAAAGCCTCCCTCCTTCAGATGTTGCAAATAAATCATTGGCTTAATAGCCTCGTGCTTGCGTGCCACTCTTTATGTCCTCTCAGGATGTTATATGCCACATAAAATGCGATAGGTCATTAAAATGGGAAAGTAATTAGCCTGTATTTATACTGAGGGCTGCAATTAAATTATGTTCCTCAAACATCAGGCGTCCCTTCTTAAATATTGCTTGCTTGTCTAGTATCTTAGCAAAATCCTCAGGTTCTGGAGATTTTGGAAGACACTTTATCTAATGCCAGGTCACCCAAATATCTGACCACGCTTCAGGTAGCACCATCACCAGGCAGGACAAGATTGCTCTCACACCAAAACACTCCACCGAGGGCATCGCTACAGGGGCTCTTCTGGCGGCTACATCCCCCTCACAGGCAGACCAAAGAGCCGTGGACCCCTTCCCACGGACCCCGAGACTGCGAGGTGCTAACACACGGCAAGGATACATCCCTAAGGATGTAGTTACAGAGGAGAGGTGTTGCCAAAGTTTATCGGAACCTAATATCTTTGTGCTGTCCGCTGCCCTGTCAAATTTGGCTGAGGCTGGCCAACAATGCAAACGTAGCGGTGGGGAATGCAGAGAGAGCGTAAGGCAGTGCGCCGCGGAACTGTATTTCCTTACGAAGTGAGGCTAAAAATATCAGTGACCTTTCCGAGCTCTGTTTTTCTGTGGTTTGGAGCAGAGTTGTGAAATTTGGCAGGTGCAAGAGGCCTTCGGGGTGTGCCTTCTGCTGTTCCTGTGAAAATCTTCCCAAATTTGGGCTAGGTATAAGCCTTTGGAAAACAAGACCATATGTTAAGACTCGTGTAGAAACTTCAGCGATTCGGTGGCGTTCCCCAATAATTTTGTCCTGACGGAGCCCCCTTGCCCTTTCCCGCTTCGTGTTGGTGCCTGGATCTGGGGTCTCCATCCCGACATCCCCAGCTCCAGGGTCCCCGCGCGGATACGGTCACTCAAAGCAGGGGCACTGCCTGCTCGGCGCCTGCCCTCGCCCTGCTCACCACCGAGAGGATGCTCGGAGTGGCGGGTGGGGACACGGAGCTGGTGGCGGAACGAGGTGGCCCTGGGTCACATCACCCCACAAAAGGCAGCATCGGTGCAGAGCCCCCAGACCCAGCCCTGCCCGCAGGGTTTGCTCTCAGGCAAAAGCTGTGTACGAGCTGCATGCATTCAGCTCAGGTATGCGAGCGTGCAGGTGGAATAATGCAAGTTACGTGCTCTTGCCACGCACACAGCTGCGGGGAGGGAAGGCCTCGTCCTGAGATCTGCCTGCGCCGCATGATCAGGAAGAGGGTGTTTTGCATCATCACAGATTAGTCATTTGCTTACAATTTAATTAAGCCCCTGAGAAATCATTGGCTGACACTCTTTTCTGGCCGGACAGGTAAGCGTGGCTTTCAGCCGTGCCCAAGGGACATTCGCCTCACCGAACTGGCGTGGCGAGCTGTGGCAGGCGGTGGGTTGGTGACACAAGGACGTCCTTCCCGGCTGAGCCAGGGACTGCTTCGGGTCCAGAAAATAAGTGATTTTTGTTTGCTTTCAGCCCAAGCTGGCTTGGTGTGAGGGTGGGTGGTCCTGAGGTCGGGGATGAGCTTCGAGGCACCCCGTCCCTCCAGCAGTGATGTGGCCACAAGCACTGGGAAGGACTGGGCAGGTTGTGGGTGGCGGGCAGGTGGTGCTGGGGGAAAAGCTGATGGCGAATTGAATGAGAATGGGGATTGCTTGGGAGAAAAATTGTGAAATTGGTCTGAAAGGTAAGGAAGAGGCAGGGCCGGGGAGCAGGAAAATAATGCATTCAGCACTGGTTATCAAAGGGAATTTCTATCCTACGCACTTAAGATAGGAAAAGATACAGAAGATACAGAAAAACTGTATCAGGATTAACATGTATTCAGCTACATCAGTAATTCAAGTGCGTGCACGGTGGGGGTGTTGATTAAAGTTGCACAGCCCCTGTCCTTTCCAGCAGCTCTTAATTTCTGAGGGGCTGACCTGGCGATGATGCTCTGCCAATGCAGATTTCCTGACTGCATCCAAAAAGCTCCACGCGTAGGTGGGGCGTGCTCCCCTGTGCCCAGGTGGCGGAGGCGGCAGAGCCCATCTGTCCGAGCCGTGGTGTTAGCAGGATCAGGGCCGGCTGTCCTTAGTAAGCAGGGGAAGACTTTGCCTTCAAGATTAAGGCCAGCCCTGCGGCATGCTGTGGGTCAGCGGTGGTGCCTTCAAGCCCTGCTGGAGGGCAGACCTACAGGGGTATCTCCATCCCAAGGTACATCCTGGGGCCGTGGTCCTGCTGAGCCACCTTCTGCATCCAGAGCAGGACAGACACGGAGACAACCTGGCAGCTCCTGGGCTCTGCGCTGACATCCCACCTGCGCTGGTCTCTCCAGGCCCAGATTCAGATTGCATCCTGATAGAAAGGCTGCTCCGTGAAGGACTCTCCATCCTATTTGCGGTAATGCAAAGCCCTTCTCCTCCTGTTCACGGCTGGGTAACGGCCCTTGTGGTGAACGCAGCAGCTGCTCATGCAGGACAGAAATCCTGGAAAGGCTGAATGCAAATTTAGCCAAGCCAAATGGCACACAGGGTTTCCAAAGACTGCTGGCAGAGACTGCTGATTTTCAGAAATATCTATTCTTTTAATAGCCAGTGGACACATTTGTTAGATAGCTATTTTTAAAGAGATGAAATAGACTCGGAAATAACGTCAGCGGCAAACGTGTTGGTCCTTACCAGATGAAGCTTGGACAAAGTCATAGGGAATTTTCCCAGCAAGAATGAGGCAAAGGCTGCGACAAGTAACTTCGGTGACACTGCAGACCCCAGTCAGATACTTTGCTCCCTTCCTGGGGATGAGTACTGAAATACCCACAGACTACTAAAAGTACTCTAATCACATAGTCCCCAGGCCTTTCTTAGCAAAATTGCCTTAGTATCCACTCTGCTTCATTTGAAGGATGTGAAACTGGGGGACGATGCTCAAGGAGGGACTTGCTGCCGCCTTGCCAGTCCCAGCCCAGTTCAGCTGTCCATCTTTGAGGGAATGCTGTGACGACGTTGTGGCTGATGTTCAGCAACATCACCTGGGCAGGCGCTACCTCCGAGGCCAATTCAGGACAATCGAATTGGGTTGAGAGTTTTGAAGGAGTATTTAAGCAGGTGGCGAACTGCACGGTCAGCTGCGACCCCGGTGTGGTTGGGTGAAGGCTGTCCCCGCTTGGTGCCGGCTGTTCCTCCAGCTCTGCGATGTCCCACTGGGGCAGGATCACCCGGGGGCCACGCTCCCCACCCAGCACCTGCTTGCCTCAAGGCAGGGACAGCTCCAGGCAGGGTGAGCTGCAGCCAAGGGGACCCAGGGAGACACCGCATCAGTTTTGCTCGTGTCCCCAGTGAGAGCAGGGTTGGGCCACCACCCACCATCCCTCTGACCATGTGTCGTGCCCGTCAACAGTTTTTCTGCTGCCTAATGCTTCGCAACCCATAGAGCAGGCTAACGTTTTAGCAGATGCAGCCTGCTTCCCTTCCCAATCCCCTTACAGGAAGAGTTCATTGGGAGGTTAATAGGATGCTGAGAAGAGAGACTGATTAAAATGAAATTAATCTAAATTAAATTAGAGGAAAGTCAAGCAACCCAGTCGGCTCGTCAGATTTCACAGCCGGGGCATCAAAAGGAAGGCTGCCGAGAAACGAGGGACCCATCCCTGTGAGTCTTCAAACTCGGCGTCGGGGTTTGCTCAGCTGGTGAGACGGCTCCGGGCAGCTTCCAGCAGCACGCCGTGCTGTTCAGCCTCCCTGGGCACGGCGTCCCCCGGTGTGCCCGCTGCCCCGAGGGCGCACGGCGAGGCGGGGACCGGGGCTGTGCCCCAGCAGCAGCCTCTGCGGGGGCAGCTGAGTCCTGGCTGCGGGGTGGGATGGGAGCCGCGAGGCTTTGGGAAGCGGGGGAGTGCGCACGATGGGCTTGTGAGAGCTGGGCTGCAGCCCACAGGGTCTCCCAGGCTTCCCAGCATCTTTGGGAAAGCACTTTGCACCGGTAAGGGTGTTCTAAAGTGATAACAATAATGATCAGCAGAGCTATTCTCATCTCTAATGCTATTAAAGCTGTTTCATAAAACAACAAAGCTCTCCACAGATGCGTCTGGGTTGCCCATTCCTCCGTCCCCGGGATTCAGGTGGTTATGTGCTGCCACATGCAGCAAGGCAAGCTCTTTCCTCAGCACGCGAAGTTAGAAGAAACGCTTCGAAAACAAAAGGTCACAAAATACCATCCCATAGAGCACACAGCCACAGACTCTGTAATGGAACACGCAACGCCCTCAATATACATGTGCCCATGTGCTCTTCATTTCAAGGTATTTGCCTGTGTGTTTGGATTTGTACTGTTTTGTTCTTACTTTACTAAGGGAGGCTCTTTAAACTCCACAGTGTGCAATGGCTCCTTCTATGGAGGTACTCATCTCTTCACAAGATGAAACAATATATATGCAAATCTACATTAATACATAAAACCTGAAATAAGACATTCATGTCTACATTTTGATGCACTAATCTGGGCCTAGTTACGTTGACACAGATGGAGTGAATTATTGGAGGAGAAAAAGCACATCTGTTAAATGTTATTGTTTAATTAAGCCATTAGCAACTGAAAGACAAGAGCCTTTAAATTATAGCATTTTATATTTATCTCAGCCTGTGGAACTTGTGCGGCTCCCCCACCTTGGAGCGCGTGGCATTCTTTCGTGCGGTCGCTGTGAGGACCCCCCGTGAGGAAGGAAAAAGGGGCCATCGCCTCCGTCCTGCGGTGGGGAGCCGAGCTGCTCAGCCGTCAGCCTCATGGGAAATATGGGAAACAGAGCCGCGGTCTGAGGCTGGCATCCTAACGCTGACTTGCTTCCTCACCTGCAGGCAAGCGCCCGCACCCAGCGCTCCCTTCGGGGTGCACCCGGTGTACCCCAGCTGTGGAGTTGTGAGCAGACAACATCTGCTGCCTGCGGGCCCGGTTCCGTGCACACGGCCTAAGAAATTGGCAATAATCCTTTATTACAGCTGCCGGCTCTCCCTGGAAATCTTATTCTCCTGTTCAATTTTACAGTGAATAAATTTCCTAGCTGGAGGGAAATTTCTTCCTGTGATAGGGGACAAAATGTCTCTGCGAGACACTTTACCAATGGATTTACTACAACACAGAGGGAGAGAAGCATAACCTTGTCTTCCTGAAGATTCCCAAGGGGAAGAGCCGGCCGTCACCCCGAGGACGCTTGTCCTGCGCTGCACGTCCGTCCTCGTCCTGTCCTCCCCTTCCAAAGCGACACTGCAATTAGCAGCCCTCGCTCCCAGCCTAACTCCCGTCCTGCGCAGCCCTCCTCCTTCTCCACAGAGGTTTTGCCGCAAAGACCGCGAGGTTTGCTCCTGGGGCAAAGGCTGGCCTCGCCAAAGCTCCTTGCCTTTTCCTTGAAAACCACGTCCTGGCCACACAGCGTGGGGCTGCCGCCGGCTGCCCTGCTCCTGGTGTTTGCAGGAGCTGGTGCTCGCCCTGCGGTCTGTCCCCCCAGTACCTGCCCCAGTGCCACCGCAAGGAGGGACCTCCGAACCCCTTTTTGAGTTGCGTTTGCTGCCGAAATGGAGACTTGGGCAGTTTTCCTGTTCTTATCTTGTTACCCCTATAATAACTTTTGGATCCTTTGCTCGGGGTCAACCAAATTTTACAGCAGTCTAGAGAGCTTAGAGATATTAAGTGTCCAGAAGGAGTGCAAAAACAGGCATCCATCAAGAAGAAGGAGACCCATTTAGCAGCTTTAGTGTGGAAGAGGTGAATAGGATTAGCTCTTTTCTTTGCACAGGAATCCAGGCTTCATTAGTTCTGCTGCCCAAGCAATGCCCGGCTGCTGTTGTGACGGCGGATATTAGGGTCATGAGTAGTGCCATAAATAGCTAATTTAGCTTTTATGTGCCATTTACACCACCTCTGCCAACAAAGTGACACATGATAAATACAAGTAAGAAAGGCTTTCAGCTTTAAAAATAGAAATGTTTTTCACTCTATATGCTGCAGGAGGAAGGCCTGACTCTGGTCTCACTTATGCAGGCATAAAACAAAATTAGCTACGGAGAAATGAATGGAGATACATCTATCAAAAATTGTGCAAGTGGCAGCGGAAATGGCCTCTTCTCTTTTAAACTTCTTCCCACTCAATACTGTACAAACATCTTTTTTTTTTTTTTTTTATGCAATAATCTTTTAGTACTGATGAAATTATACTTCTGCCCCTCGAATCAGAGCTGATGTCATTCAGGAATGAACACGGATATGTCTCGGTGAAAAATCAGCCTGAATGAGAAGTGGAAACAACATAAAGTGACTCCACGGAGGGCCAGCATCTGCTTTTCCTTTGCTAGAAAGGGCTAAAGCACAGCAGTGGCTCTGCTCGGGGCGTTTGCAGGGCTCTCCGAGGAGAAACGCTGGCAGGCTTCGCTCAGCTGTCCTCACCCAGAGACATTGGCCTCAACCAGGCAGGATGAAGCCTCCGTGGGACCTAAGCAGGCTGGCAGAATACGTGGGAACATCCCAAAGGGCATGGCAGGGAAAGGACGAGGAAGAGCTCCCCGTAGGAAAGCAGCGGCTCCTGGGCAGTGAATCCTTTCTCCCTGGGAGCTGGACCCCAGCGCTCTGCTGTCTGAGGCAGCAGCGATTTGAAAACTAACGAAAAGCATTGCTCCTATCCCAGGGCACTGCGTTAAATAATTGAAAAATGAATAATTGAATTAAAAGAGGATTATTTCCCACAGACGAGCAGAAAATTGCTGCCTGCAGGACAAAGGGCAATGGCAAGACTTCATTTTCTGCAGCTGTCAGCAGCCAGCAGCGAGGTGATGGGAACAACACCTGCGGGGGGCAGGAAGAGCCCCCCGGGATTACGTTGTTTTTTTTGGCTCCCAGTTTATCCCTAAATTGTGTTTTTCCAAACATAGGGATGCTGATTTCTGAAGAAGGAGGAAGCAAACCAGGAATTATGAGACATGCCCTTATTCGTGAATGTCAGCCTTGGGGTGTGGGGGAATCTGTTTACATACAGACACACGAGGGATT
This sequence comes from Anseranas semipalmata, assembly GCA_013399115.1. NCBI lineage: Eukaryota > Metazoa > Chordata > Aves > Anseriformes > Anseranatidae > Anseranas > Anseranas semipalmata. The sequence goes on from VXAA01000904.1 coordinate 1,223,114, forward strand.
TACACAGATTGGTCCCATTGACTCATGGTTAGCTGCTACACATATTTGTAGGATACATTTCTATGTTTAGTCCTCTGTGTTTATTATACTGCTGAGTGTGAGGAGATGTGCATGCGAGCTTTGTTCTGGCACTTTTTAAGAACAGTATTTAATGGCACTATTATTTTTTCCCTAAGATGTATATATCTGTTTGAGCAGATGACACATCATAAGAGTCTGTGTTTCTCATGAACTATAATTAAAAATGAACAACTCTCTGCATAGGATAACAATACCATAATATACTTGCTCTCCTCACAGAGATTTAAACAAGTTGACATGCTGAGTGAGTAATGATCTTACATTTATGCCGCACTTACTTTCCCTGAGCAGCCGAAAGCCCATGGTATGTGAATACCCAGACCCTGTGAAGCACTACAAGGGGTCTGGATGCATCCAGCAGGGATCGAGCTGTGCTCCTCCACCCTTCCACCTCTCCGGTGCCTCCAGCTCTCTGTGCCCCCCCAAACCTCCCACCCAGCCATCACATCCCTATGCTGTCCCACTCTCTTCTTTGTGCCTTTCAGATCTGGAAGGCCTCTTTTTCTTCCGTGTGTAGGGCTTCTTCTGACAGCCCTCCTAAACCCCTCCTTAAAATGCATTTTTCTCCAGCAAAGCAATCTCTTCACTCACCACATCAGCATTGGTTGTAAAAGGCCGGGGTATTTTGCCAAGAACTGTGGCATTTTCCTTAAGCCCATCTTTTCATCTCTCCGTCCAGAAACTTCATGGTCCCTGAGGGGGGTGGTGGTGGTTGTGTCTGGACTGTCACAAACCAGATGTTCACGATGGTGTCACAGGATTCAGAAGGACACGCGCAGCGCTGGGAGGGGCGAGGCTGCAGCCCTGTTAGTCCCCCTTCCTCCCCTCGCTCCATACTCATCATCGCATCACATCATATATATTTGAAAAACAGGAGCCCAGATTTTGATAACAGATTTCTCATACTGCAGCCCCTGTGCCAAAGCAGATGGGCAGAGGAAGCTCTGAGAGCAAATAATGTGCTCGACACTACATAGCAAGGCTGCGGTGGAACAATTTCTGGATGCCAACCCCCAGCCCCAGCCACAAAACCAGCCCTTTCCTTCTGGCCACCCGTCCCATCGCTATGTGTCCAAAGCGGTTTGTTCACTTACTCGGCCCATAGCTGCCTGTGACACAGACCCTTGCCGTGACCCGTGCACGCACAAGCAGACCAGCGGTATTCAGTGAGTGCAATAAGCAATGCTGTGTGCTCAAGCCTGGCAATGGAGGTGTCTGCACTGGCTGTCTTTGCCCTCGGGTGGTGGTCCACGCACCAGGTTCAGCACTGGGCTCCATCACAGCAGCCAGGGAGCTGCTCTCACCTCGGTGGAGATGTGTGCACGCTGCATCGTAGCAGAGGACATCTTCCATGGGACGTGGATTTTGAGTAGGGGAGCAAGGAACCTACTATGCCAGAACCCAGGCAGCTCCGTCCCCCCCTTGTACAAAGCCCCAGCAACCTGGGGCTGACTCAGCACAGAAGGGGCAGCACAGCATCTTGTCTCTCCGGAAAAGAATGGAGCAAGCACTCTGAACCATGACCAGCACCACAGCAGAGATGCTTCGGCATGTACCTTTTCATTAGGGCACCCCTACTTTAGGCAAATGAATCTCCAGTGCTCTTAAAAATGACAAAGCTGTGATGCCTTCCAGGACCAGCCATCACTGATCCAAGAATAACATTGGCACACGCAGTAGTTCAAACGCAGTATTTATGCAGTGTCCGGCACCAATGGTCCTCTCCCTGTCTGTGCAGCTACTCCCCCATATCAGCATATCTAACAGCCCCAGGAACACAGCGGGTGAGTTTCCCTCCCGTCCTGATGCCTGCCTGGCCAGACCAGTGCACAGCATCTTTGTCCCGCTCGGCCCCGGCTGCCCGAGAGATGCTCCAGCCTGAGCCATCTGGCCGCGGTCCCCGAGGGACCGTCCTCCAGCTCCGAGCGGCACGAGCGCTGCCAGGGGCCTGCATGGCAGGAAGGAGCTGGTCTGGGGCCGGGGGAGGAGGGAATTCAGCTTGGATGCTTTGGAAATCTTTCCCTTGCTTGTTGGGAAGTACTAAAGTACAGGTTTTGCAAAGGTGTGTCAGCCCCTGTGGTTTAATCAGCTAGCGCTGGCCCTTTTCATCTTGAAAGCCCTGTGGGATCGGCCAGCTGGAGCCTCCTCTCAGCAGCCACCAGGCAGGGGAGGAAGTGGTGGCAGAGAGCAAAGCCCCCAGTGCTCATCCCTGCAAAACACCGACTCTGGTGCTTGCACCAGAGCATCCATACAGGGCCAAGCCGAGGTCCTACCTCCCCTCTATCCCGTCTCGGACACGGATGGGTGCTGATAAAAAGGTAAAGCCAACGGGGCCGGCATGGAGCATCCTCCCCCCCGGCATGCACTGAAAAATGAGCGATTCCTTTCTATGCCCAACACCTCTCCTAATGATTGAAGCATTGAATCATGCTTTTTGGCTTGTGGCGCTTGCATTGTGCAGGACTGCTTGAGTTGAAAAAAGGAAACGCTTTGATGATCTTAATCAGGACTTCCCTCCAAACACGCATTTCCGTCCCTGCCGCGGCAGGAGCGAGCAGAACACTCTGCTACCCGAGAGCTCGTGTCCGAAATACTCTTCCACCGCCAAATGTCACCAGAAATGGAGGAAAAAATACAGCCCTGCTCTCAAACTGTTAGCCAGAGCAAATAAAAAAGTCCTCCCACATCCCAGGAGCACGAAGGTTTCTGGTAGGTGGCCCGGTGTCAATGGAAGATCAATGCATTTACGCCTGGTTCCAAAGCCACTGAAGCGGAAAGGAGCTTCTCCATCGATTGCAGGGGGTTTGGATCAGGTCCTCCGGGAGCGCCTATCGTCGGAAGCAAGACTGGCCAGATGGATCCGCGCTCAAAACTGTGTCATAGGAGCATACGGCAATGTTTCGAGCAGGCACTGAACTACTCACCATATGCTATCGATCCTCCCTTCTATCTTGTGAAGATGTTTTATATACTTTGCATCAGAGGTAAAATTTACCCAAGGAATTTAATAAACAGTATCACTGGAAAGACAGCACACAAACTTTACACTACTTGCAGATTAAAAAGTGACCCGCTCCCTAGCAATTTCCTCTTGCACGTACCAAAGAAGTCCAAGTGTGGATAAATTTAACACAGATGATTCTCATTTTTGCTTCTGGAAAATGTTGCCCTGGAGGATCTCAGAGTCAAGCTATACATCTGTCACTCCCTCCAGTCAAGTCCTTGGGAATCTATATTTATAGTCCTAGGTTTTGTACAGTCAGAGCCTGTGCCAAAGCCTACTGCAGTCAATGGAAATCTTGGAAAAAAGCCTTGGAAATGTTTTAGAAAAGCACAGTTTTGACTAGAATATGTTAAAATGTTAGAATATGTACAGAAAAATTCAAAAACATTTTTTAAACATTTCAAGGAAAAACCTATCCGGTGATAGGCTTCCTATAGCAGATTGTGTAATCAGCTGTGGATGTGTGCTCCAGAAAATGCTCGGGGCAGGGAGATTACTTGAGCAAAATGCATTACCTGCTGTGCACAACACCCGGCGCTCCTTGAGCTCCTCAGTCCCTGAGCTGGGTCAGAGGGAGTTGTGAATATCCGATTAAGGTTAACTCCAATCCCACTTTAGCTTACCTCGTGTTAAACAAACACCGTCCTGTAGCCTTGTTATCTGCCCTTGCCAATCGCTGAGGAATCAGGGTGGTGTGTACGTTAACAAAAGCAGTGAGATTTTTCTCCCTTTTTAAGCTTGTAGGGAACAATAGCATTTCCTGCAAGAATTTTTCATGAGTGCAACCTTCCTCTGGGACTACACTGCAAAATATTGGCTTTTCTGGTTGGCAGCAAAACTGTCAACGTATCTTTAGTCCCGGGCTTCTTCAGCTTCTGTCAGATTTCCTCTCCCCCTTGAAGTGTCCAGAATGTCTGATCTCTAAGTTAGAGATGCAGGTACCATCACATTGGGGGGCTTCAGGGCAATAAGTGGAGGAGGGAAAAATATATATCACAACTTTAGAATCCTGGAGCAACTGAAGTATGTTATAAGAAGTCTTATAAGAAACTTATACCCAAGAGAAAAAATGTATGGAAAACCCTTTAAAAGACTAAGCAGGAGCATTTGTAGATAGTACAGACTCCACAGATGTCTGCAGTAAAATTGGCTTCTCAAGGTTGAAGAAGGTCTAAATCAATCCCTCTGAGGCCTGCACATCTGGTGTAGGTCTCTAAGCTAAAAGGATCTGGCAAGTCTGGAGGTGGCTTTAGCATCACTTAGGAACAGAGCATGACGAAGCCAAATGTCTTCCAGTGGTCTCATATGCACACACATTTTAGTGTCATCTGCAGCAAACCCGTGGCTGAAGATATATAAAAGAAGACACTGATACATTGGCCCATAGGCTCACCACGCAGCATCTGTACCACCAAATTTCCTGAGCAGATGCCCCAGTTCCAGTATTTAGGTACTTCTCTGATGGAAGAGCAAGGTCAGAGGCGATCCATTGCCCGTGTCCTGTCAGGAAGATGCCCATGTTGTTTGATGTAGCTTGTCTACTGCTGGAGATAGGTAAAACGATTTATTCTTACTCTGCTTCCCCACCCCTCACATCCAATAGTTCTATAGCAAGAAGCTCCTCTGCAACGTGGGAATCCCAGGCATAATTTCCTCTGCTAAGAGAGTACAAATATGTACGTCCTAGATACATGCTATAGCTACCAAATAACAGGTTCTATCCTGGGGAAGTCCGTTACGCCCAAAACAAAACAGGGACACTTGGCAGGAGAGACCAAGATTCATTGGGGTAGCCAGAAGCTGTCAGGGGAAGTTTTGCTGCCACTGTTGTGAAGAGCAGGAGGCTGTAGGGTGGCAGAGGCTGTGGAGCACGGTCACTGTTGGCTTTGTCAGGCTTCTTCAACACCCAAATTCCTAGCTCCCTGTCTCACCCAAACGCTGGATTTTCAGAAATTCCCTTGCAGGTTTTATGTAGCTTCTCGTCCTCCTCATGATGCTGTTGCTGTGTACCTGCTCCTTTCACAGGCCACGGTACGATGACATCTATCTAATGTATTTCATGGAGCTTGATGCCGGTGAGCGGCTTTTGCGTGCCTCACATGGTTGGCCTGCTACACGCTTGGGCAGATGCGGGCCCCAGAACTCCAGGAACGTTGCTGTTTCCAGGACTACACCCAAAGTACCTGTGGGCTTTATAGCACGCAGATATTTGTTCTCTGTTCTTCCTAACTTCACGAAGTTATGAGCCAGAAAAATCGAGGCTAGCCTTACATTGCACAAATCCAGACCGCACCTGCAGTGTGTGTCAGTCAGCGTGGCTCCGCTGACTCAGATGCAGGTAGGCCCATTTACACCAGGTGAGGAGCTCATGTGACTGGAGACATAACCCCAAAGTGGCCTACAATGAGACACCATCCTGCTTTTTCTCTAGTACCGCAAGCTCTGTTTCACGTTCCTCAGATATGTGTTTCCATCCATTCAGGAACTACGGAGCTTCCCCTAACATCCGCAATGTAAACATCACCCCTTGAAGTTCTACTTTGTTTGCACCAACATATACGAAGGTGACAATCCCCAAATTTCAGTGTGCTCTCTGTCTTTATTGAGATGATAATAGCCTTCTCACTGCAACCGGCACTCTGATGACTGTGAAATCCTTCAATTTTCTGCACAGAAAAAGGGGGNTCCCTCATATCGTTCTTTAGCAAATTGCTGTCTCTTTGCAGATGATTGCACGTTATGCCACGTGCTGGCCCTTCACAAGCAGCAAATGGCGCTGATGTTTATGGAAAGCTTTTCGTGAGGTTAGTGGGAGAAAAACACAGCAACAATAACAAGAGCTTGGCACCACTTTAGTCCCATCTGAGCCCTGTTTTGGTACCGTGGGTATTGCAGAGGCTCTGCCTGCCCGCTCTGCACAGGCACGAATGGCAGCCTTTGATTCCCGGGTGGCACCGGCTCCTGCCCTTTGCTGTGGCTTTGAGACACAAGTGCATTGTAAGTGGCTGGCTGCAGTTCTTAGGAATACCAGCACCAGGGGCTCTTGGAGCAGCTGCATCCTTATCCCCAGCATCTGAAAACCACTTGTATTATTAAAGTGGCAGATTTCAGAACTGGCACTTCCCCATAACCACAGGTATTTTAAATATTTAGCAAAATAAGATGGCACACTGGAATGGTTCTTACGGGTCCCGGGTAGTGCTTAGGCAGGAGACAAAAACCACCAGAGTCAGCTCTGTGAGAGATTAGCATTGGAAGCCATTCCTCCCTGCTCTCAGGCAGAACACACACACTACGCTCCCTAAACCACAAAGAGTCTTCAACAAGCGTCGTTCTTCTTAAAACTTTTCATTTACTTGTACACAAAATGCTGCCATACTCATAACCTACTTCAGGTTCATAATGCAAATTGGGAAATAATTGTCCTGGGAAGTGGCTGGCTGATGAAAGCTCCACTGGTGTGAATAACCGGCACGATTACAGGGGAAGGTGGCCACCTGGAATGAACTGGTAATGGGACACTGAGCCTTTAACTATTAGATCAAAGTGCAAATGCGTCCCACAGAGGTACTGATTCACGTTATTGGATGCCCTATGGGAAACATGCTAGCAAAGGTTCATTCCGGCTCCTTAACTCATCAGAGCCATTGAAACCGAAAGTGCTGGAGCCCCTCACAGACTGAGATGCTTCTGTTGGTCCTACCAGAATCCTATCTACACCTTTGGAAACCTGACCCTACGTGGCTCCACCACAAGGGCCACCACTGCAGCTGACACAGGCTGTCTCAATTTTTGGCCGAGGACAGAGACAGCATGAAGACGAGAATCCCATTTTAGCACTCTTGTCAATTATTTATTCATGAAAGCTGATTTATTCATCAAGATGTCTGCCTTCAGCTGTGATTTAACAGCTTTGCTAAACATGGTGTTTCATTTAAGTAACAAGGAACTTCAGTCTGGTCCTTCATCTATCTAATAAGGACCAGCAGGGGTCCTTATTTAATAAGGACTGCAAATGGACCAATCTGAATTCTAGCTTTAATAGACAATATTAATAGCAAAGATTAATTTCCTCCACTGCAGGGATGAGCATTAGGATGAGCATTATGAGGAAGTCAGGCTAAATGATTATCATCTCTAAGCCTTAATATCTATTTAGGTAGTCATTTTACAGTAACAAACAATTTAATCTATACAAAAGACAGATAATGCACAGGGAAAGCGAATGCTCTATGGACCTTTCTGGACCATAAACGTCTATCACCTGGTTGCCCGAGACTGCATGGAACCACAGTCAAAAGGCCCAGTTGTCCCTCCCAGTTCTGTATTCATATTGCATATAAAGTAATTCATTTATTGGTCAGAGAAGATATATCACAGATATCTTCAATTTAGATAAAAAATAAAAGCCTTTCTACATTCACCCAGTAATGAATCACCAGGACTTTACACAGAGCAATAGCAACGTGCTATCAGTGAAGACTCTCTGTAACGTTGGATATGGTACAGCAAGCCTGAATCGTGATAAGAAATTCTTAGTCCAAGCAAATTCACTCTGTAAATTGAAAAGTTCCTTCTAGCTGTTGCTCCTGCACATTAGAATGGGTAACACTGGACTCTTGGCAGCTCAGTAAGGATATTTAATACAAATGGAATAGACAGGGGTCAATGTACCTAGAAAGACCTAATAGGAAATTAAAAACGGTAAGCAGGATCATCTGATCATGAACAAGTCACCATGAGCTAGGCTGTGGTAAATGGCTGTGGGTAGGGTTATAGCCCCTGGCAGTCGTGTCCCTCTGCTGATGTTCTGCTTCACAATTGCCGTGGTCCCGGAGCTGATAGTGGCTCAGCTCAAAAGCAAGACCGCGTCCATGCAACCTCTTCCTACCATGGCTGAGGTGAAGGAAAAAATTACCAGCCCCAGCTCTGCCGCAGTCTCTCTGCTGGAGTCCATGGTGCTCAGGTAAATGTTTGCCAAGCTCTCCTGCCAAAGGGACTAGTCTCATTAAATGGCCCAAAGGGGTCAGGAAATGCTCAGGCAACCTACTCGGCAAGCAGACGAGGCTGGGTAGAGGAGATGTGAGGAGTAACAAGGAGCTACAGGCGGTGACCTCTTAAGCTGGCCAAAAGAAGACATGCACCCACAACCTAGCTTGTCAAAAAGCAGTAGCTCAGTCACATGGAAGTATGTGAAAATACCCAAAGCCAGATACTGGTCTGCTTTTTCCACTTTGGAGGTTGTTTATTAATGAATCCTTCTACAAGTTTGGGGGAAGGACTGTGGAATGGAACAGAGCATGTACCGACAGTGAGCATGCACAATGATTTGCTATATACTTTGCATGCCTTTTTAAGTGCCAGTGTTTTTCTTCTTAATATTTTTTTCAAAGCCTGGCATATTACCATGACAGCTTTACAGTGAGACACCAGTCCAACATGCTGACATCGACTAAAAAGGCATAGCAACAACCCCGCCCTTTCACATACTTTACGAGTACAATGTGTTACTGTTAAGCAATATTTGAAGAAATACTAGGCAAAACAGTTCCCAGGAAGACCTGGATTCTGTCTTCATGCAGCCAAAGAAATATGTGACAGAAAAGGTAAATCCTAATAACATTACTGACAGCCCACCTAGCTAGGGAACAGTTGTGAGACCAAAGCATAAAAGTCACATAGAAGATCTTCCTCTGTTCTTTGCTGTTAGTTTGCTCTACTTTCATGCTGGCGAGAGTTGTTTGGTAACACTAAGCAGCATAATAGGGTAAGAGGTTTGCTCGTTTGGCACCCAGTGAAGAGAGAGAGGTTGCAGTTCTCTCTTAAGAAAAATACCTTGCAAACAACAACTCGCATTAAATAGGGCAGAGGTGGGCAGTGCACTCTGCTGGAACCGCTCTAAAACCAAAAGCAATGGCCCGTCGGCACGTTTCACAGAGAAAACAGTGCTTAATCTCTGGAAACAGATAAAGGATTCAGCTCAATCTCCGCTGACATACAGCCCTTCACTGCTACTTTGCAATGTTTGTGTCTTATGCAATTCGCTCAGCTTCCCCCGTTCCCCCCCTCCCTTGCCTTGTTCAGCGATGGAAATATTCTGCTGGCTTGTGTGCTGCAGCAGCTGCTCCTCTTGACATTTCTGCTGCAGGCTGGGATACAGACCCTGGGAGTGAGCACTAATGAAATAGCTAATATAACCCTTCCTCTCCTTTCCCAATACTTCATGTGAAATAGATATTCTAATTTAGGCAATTGTTCCTCTGAGAAGTCTTCCAAGGTTAACAGAGATTCAAAAATAGTTCAAAACAGCAACAACCAAACCAATAGTGCTCCAGGCTTTAATTTTCTTCCGACATATTTTGCTGCTTATTAGAAAGGAGCATGGAGGCAAATGTTATTTCCACCTGGTATCCTGCAGGGAACATCAGACTATTAGTTATTTGCTCACGCTCTTTCGATGGGTGCCCAGGTAAATAGAATTAGTGACAGAAAGCTAAATTCTGTCCCTGTGATTATATAGGACGTGGCACAACAAAAGAAAGCAATTTTGGCCCATGGAGTGCATTTGCAGATCAAAAAGTTTTAGGGAGAATGTGTCCTTACAGAAATGAATAATAATGCATTTATATGATAGAACATCCAATCTGAGGCTTCATCTGTTGAAGGGAGAAATAGAGTGCTGTTTTCTGGACAGAAAAATGAATACAGTGATTGCAACATGAAAAAGTGGCTTACTCTTGGCAGGTCATTTCTCTAATGGACCTGCAAGAGCTGCTCATTAGGAGTGTTTTAATCATGACCAGTGACCACTGAAGTCTCCGCAAAGACAGCCTCCATTAGTTCCCATCACACCGAAAGTGCACAGCCCATGCAAACATCCAGGTTTCTTCAAGCTCCACTGAGGTTACTGGCTAACAAAACCATCAGCATCACACTGAGCAAATTTGACAAAATAAGAACAAAGCAGAGTGCCAGTCAATGAGGTCTGGGAAGAGAGACATCTATCTTGAATTACCCTTTTTGTGCTTCTGTCCATTACCTGAAGAAACATGGGACACCAGGTAAGTAGGAATTGCAAATGCAGTCAGTTACACTCTCAGCAGTGACAGATCCAGTTTGAGTTCTGGTTGTATTGCACAATAATTTCTTTAGGGAAAGGTATGTCGCAGCTACAATTAACTGAAAAAATGGTAATTAATTGACATATACACTCCATCTCCACAAATAGAAAATGTTCATTCCTGGCACTGGGAAGAGACAGCAGCCTACTCATCCCAGGTCATTTTACAGCTCTATTAATCACCTGAGTTTGCTCCAATGGAAAACATGCTTACTGCAACTGCTTCGTCTCATGCCTGCATACATTTTCTCACCCCGATTCTAGCATAGCCTGCGGGAAGCTCAGCGCAGGCAAGTTGCATCATGCAGTTCGCAGAGGCACACAGCAACGCCGCTTGGCCAGCTCCACTAATATCATCACGCAGCATATTGATACTGCTTTTTATGCATGCAGGTATTCCAGATCCCCGGAACAGCTTCACCATCATTAACTAACTAAATGAGCAGAATATTGATGGGGTGCAAGATTTAACCCATGGTGAACATTTCTCAGCACATGCAACACTGGTGGATGCTTGCTGCTGTCTCCAAGGTTGGATTGCCACAGACCTGTTTCTGGCCTTTTTCTGTACTCTGATGTCTTCCATCCACACCGTTAATAAAGGACTGGGATAGCGAATAGGAGTGTACCTGTCTTGGACATGCACTGAATTCCTATAAACCAGGGGTCGCAGTGGTGAATGCCCAAGAGTCGCAAGCCCCTGAACAGAAGTGAGGGATAGCCCATTGATCACATAGCCTCTCCCCAAATCCTTTCTCTCTCAGCTTCCTCCCTGAAACCTGTATTTCCCTCAAGATCCGGTATTGATTCCTCAGGCTCAGCCCGTAGATTATAAATATCCCCCATCTCCCACGTTCCAGTTAACATTTTGTGAGAAATCTGAGGAAATACAGAGACACAGCTAGATTTTATGTGGCCCTAAAACAGCTCATTAAAACCAACCAAACAAAAATGCTCCCCAAGCCCCAAGTCCATGCTGAAAAGCAGCTTCCCTCGGTCTAATGCTGCCCTGATTTAGAAGTCCCTGGGCATCCACCAGTGGCAAGGAAGGCAAGCAGACAGTTCAAGGGACATCTGCTTTAGGAGCTGCATCCCTTGATACAGAGCCCAGTCCAGCCCCTTCCCCTCCTGCTCAAGCCTTCCGTGGGTCTCCTGCAGGCTTCCCCCAGGAGACTTTTAAACCCTCTTTTATCACCTCCTTGGCGTTGCCCAGTCGCTGGCAACTTTCCAGTGCTGCAGCTCCTGGAAATAGGGTACTGGTTTGCTTTAGGAGATAACGTGGTCAGCGGAACAAAACACAGCATGCCGCTCAACAGCAGCAACCCAGAAAGCCTTGACACTTTTGATATCAGGAGACGCCGCAGCTGTAAACCTCTGCAATGCGTTCATAAGGGTTTGCCTGTCACGTTGGATTTTAGGGACCAGTCTCCAAGCAGAGAAGCAACCATTTCCTGTCCCTACTCCTGATAAGAAACGACTAATAGAAATCTTTTTTGGACTTTTGCCAGGGGAAAAACAATAGCCTGTCTGAGCACTTCAGCTTGAATGGGTGCAAGCTATTGTGTGTCATTTGCTTAGCCAAATCCTGCCGGAGCGGTGGGAGTGGGCGAGTACAATCAGAATCCAGCATTTGTGGAGAGGACAGAGGAGTGGATCTGTTTTTTCCTTAATCCAAATGTCGTCTGTTATCCCACTGGGGAGGATGGAGCTATGGAGATACTGTTGTGACTATCAGCTGAAGTTGGGAGATCAATCCTGGCAGCTGCAGAGAGTGCACCATGAGCATACGAATGCCTTCACCGTGAAGCCGCTAACTCACCTGCACAATTCTGTTGTTTTCTTTAAGTGTTAGGTTTCACTCTGTTATACCCTAACCACTACAAGATCCTGAAAATTAGAGCTTGGGCTAGCAAACATATCAGACAACCAATAAATACAGTCTCCTCAGCAGGTCTAGAGGTGAAAGAAACTTCAAAAATGGGAAGAGGGTAAATGAAGTCATGAAACAAAACGTTCATACATAATGTTCATTTCCATAGCTTTGGTGTTCATGACTTTCCACAAAAGTGAAGGCATGAAGAAAGAACAGGAAAGTTTCATATTCTTAAAACTGAGAAAGCTGGAGTTTTATTGTAAAGGGGAAAATAATGTTCTGTGCTTTGAGCATCCTGCAATGACACCATTCTGTAAGCCAACTACAGACTATGAACATAATTTGTTATCATATTGGTTTGGTAAATGTGTTTGTCCATCCTCTTCCAACTCAGCTGTAAAGGAAATTTTTTGTTTGAAATGCAATCAAAACATATTTCATTATGCTTATATGTTAGCAGAATGCCCCTCAATTTTACAATGAAGTTTCAATAGTTTGAACAAAACTCTGAATTTGCAACTGCTGGTAGTGAATGACTGAAGCATATTCCTTTATTTGTCAGTTGCTGCAAATCTGTCATTATGAAATCGGAAATTCATTGCAGAACACAGTATTGTACACTATGGGAAATGTTCCATGACCGACAAAGGATAATTGGTTTAATCTGATTTTATTTTCTAAGTTAAGTGGCTTTTCATTTCTTCTTTTAGATTCTGGAATGAACATTGTATTCAAGTGCATATCTCATATCTGTACTGCTTGAAACTGTAAAGACACAACAGCTTTTCTGTGGAGACTGAAACCAAAGGTCAGCTTGCCTAACTTCGGGATGCGGGCCAGGTCTTGTCTATGTTTTCCTCTCTCTCCCGATATCACTCTTATTTTAGTGCCAGGAATTAGGATATTCATCTTCTCTAGGTAAACATCAATTTATGAAAAGGAGAATATAATTGTGCAGAAGAAGCTATGACATGCCTTGGGATTAGTGAATGCCTCCTAATTGAGCTTTAGTGAAAGCGGCAGTTCTGGCATTATTTTTATTCACCTTGTGGAAAATTATTGGAGCATATTTCATATAATTAGGATCAAGAATGGATTTGGCATCACTTCCAGCAAATGCCCCTGAACGCTAATCTGGTTTATTTGGCACCACTGCTGAAGCTTCTCTTGTGGGGAATACAATGACAACAATTAACCTGGCAATGCAGAACAGGAATGGGAAGTGGGAAGCTGGTTGTCTTTTATCCACATGCAGAGTGAAGTGTGACCTCATACGACAACAGAGCAGCAGTGCCTTGAATTTATTTTCTTCTTCTTCTTCTTCTTCTTCTTCTTCTTCTTCTTGAGGTGCCCTAAGGAATCTTCTCTCTTTTTGTTTTTCCCCATGTAGCTCAAAAATCCACATTTTTCCTGCTATCCAAGAAGTTCTGAACAAATGAGCACATGGACCCTATTTACTGTGGCAATATATTTTAAGATTTCTGGGTCAGGTTCAGTGACAAATCATCCACCTGTAGATGTGTTTCCTTTGATGTAGTCATCAAGCTGGATGACGGCGCAGTGAGACGTGGGAAAACTAGCCCTGCCTAGCTGGTTTGCAAGGAGGATATTTGGAAGAGGAGACTTTCACTAGAAGCAGGACAAAGAGATTAGGTATTAACCTGGGATCTTAAACACTGCAAAGCTCGAGAGACTTAGAGAGATTTACAGAGGCACAGGGGAACTTGACAGGAAAGAGGAAGAGCAGAGTGATTTGGTTTAGCTGCTGGACCAGCGGAGGAAAGGACACAGAAGAAGCCTTCGGGGAGGAGCGTGAGAGGAGCATCCCGTGTGCTCGGGAAGCCTTAGACCAAAGAGCACTGTCAAGTGGTGAGGAAATTTAAACAGGGAAATATGTATAGCTGTTTATTGGTGGTGAGGTTTGTTTTCCGTTTTTTCCTAGACATAAGAACACAACAAATGCCCTGTCAGACTAGTATTGTGTCTCTGAGCCCAGCAGTAGGAAATTCCACCTAGGCAGAGGCGAGAGTGGTTGATTTGTTTAGGAATACTCCCCAAATCTGCCTCCTTGTTTCCTCTGTCACGTGTGGCTGCAGAGGTGAGCTGGGAGGCCTGCAGCACGCAGCGCTGGAGCTCAGGGACGGAATTTGCTTAAGCTGCTGAGCATTCTGAGGGTGTCAGCTGTGGGCCTGGGACATAGGATTTTTACACAAAGTCCCATTTCTTCTGGTGTAGAGACAGAGAGAGCCTGTGGCTGAGGAACGTGCGAGAGAGGCTGAGAAAAAGGCAAGCGCTGCAACATGCTCAGATGCGGAGAGCCTGCAGAGGCTGTGGATCCAGCGCGGTGGGGCCTAGGCATAAGACCCTGGTGGGAGCCACGCCGCGAGCAGTTGTAGATCACAGGATCGTATTTTAGTCCAATTATTAAAAGTCCTCCCAAACACAGCAGGGAATGCTGTCGGGTCTACCCTCATCCTTTCTGAAACCCAGGGAAAATAAAAGAGACTTGCAGCCTGTCCTGACCATCAACACCCCCCTCCCCACAGCCCCCAAACTGCCTCGAGCAAGTGCCAAGGCTGAGAGCTCCTCACCGAAAGTGTCCTTCCATTGCTTTGAGCTCCAATCTGTGCTCTGTCCTTTCTTTGACAGCAGAAGAGGGATGTGGTAAGTAAATCCCGTGCAAGCTGTTCACATCGAAACCAACAGCTGATCTTGTAATATTGCTGCTCGTGGTGAAATACTGTTTAGTGAGAGGTAGCAGCCTGCAGCTCAGGATTGACTGGAGATGTAGCCCAAAGACTAGCTTGTTGTGGCAATTCAGCTGCAAGGTAATTTTTTTTTCATATCCTGTCCCCAGAAAACCTCATATACGGAGCAGAGAGGAGCAAAGGGCTGGATAAATGGCACTGCACCCAGGTGGCTCTGCCCCTTGCTCTGGAGGTGCCCTGACCTGCCACCGCTGCCATCGGCGGCTGACCCCCGGCCCCCCGGTGTCACTCCTGCCTCTGCCCCCTTGCCCGTCCCCCCCAGCATCTGCACATGGGAGCTAATACAGCGCTGCACCCTGCGTCATTTCCCAGCAGTTTATGTTAAATTAAAAATTTTATTTCTGTGCACAGATGCTGTTGTACAATATTTTCAAGCTCAGAGGCTCTTAAATTCATCCCTGGCTCAAAAATCTTGGATGCTCACCTTCTGGTACCTAAGTTTCAAAAATCTGGCCTCGATCCTTGATGTCGTCTCTTCTGTCAGACATTGCACAGCCCTCCAAACAGTGATGGCTAATACACTGCCTATGCTGCAATACTAACTTTCATGAGCAGAAAATAGGATGTCACCCTTAGCCATGAATTTTCTTCTCTCTTTTTCTAAAAATCTGTGTAATAACAATTAGCATTGCTTAAATGTACACCTTACATTTTCGGCCACAAATATTTTTACCTCACACTAAATCTGAAGTTGAAAAATAGGGATGTTCTCTGTCAGCACAAATAAAAGTGAAAGATAATAAATCACTGACTTGTAAACTGAGCCTGAGAATCAATAAAATGTAAACAGCTACGAAATAGAAGGTAGAAATACATTAAATATGAATGATGAGAAAGAAGAATAAGACTAGAAAATGATAAGGCTGTGTATTTCATTACAGGAGACAGAAGTGAGAGAGAATGGCCCTGGGTTGGTAAAAGAAGATCTTTACAAACAAAAGTGTATCTGACCATGTATCCCCGTCCACTCTCCCTCTAATGGAGATAGAATATATCATAAGAGTGTCGACAACTTTTAGAAACTTTACACATCGCTGATTGCAAATGAAACTGTAATGCATTCTACACATGTTCTGGCTCTTATCTCTCCTCCAGAGGAAAGCACTAAAGCCTCAGCCTGCCATGGAAAATGTAGTATTCGGATATCTGTGACCAGTGTGTGTAGAGAAGACAAGATAAGGTGCATATCAAGCCTACATCTGTGACAGGGGTCTCAAAGTCTCTAGAGACAGATGAGTGAATGCATATGAAGACTGACTGAAAATTTTCTAATTAAATATTTGCTTTCCCCAGAAGTATTTGCTCTCTACCAAATATTTTGTTTTGAAGGAAAAGCTTACCAAGAAGATTTAAGCCAATATCCAGTGCTCTTTTTTTTGCCCTTCTTTTTCTTCTAAGAAATAAATAGCCTATTCTTGAGCAAAGATACTGTGTATACATTAAAGACTCCCTGGAGAAAGTTCGGCCTGCTGGCCTACCATGGAAGGTAAGAGGTGAGCTGTTACGGCTACAGGATGACATTAGAAATATTGGGCTGTGAGAGACCTGGATCTTTGAAGAATAACTAGTTCTGAACAGCAGCGGATAAATAAATTGGAGCATGGGTAGCTTCTTGGGTGGACAGTGGCCTGCCGGTCAACACACTAAGATGGAAATCAGCAGCACTAGTCAGTAGACCATACTGGCAGTGTAGGTGAGATGAATAAGGTACGGTTTCAAGGCTTCTGAGCAAGGCCCTTGAGTTTTACAGCTAGAAGTACAATCAGCTTTGTATGGCCAGCAATTCATTTTACTGCTTTAGAAACTTAAGAATAAAAAATGCAAATGCACCTTTGATGTGCTGATTACTTAGGGATGTACCAAGCCATGAACAGTGGCGGCAATGAAATGTCTCCTGGGTGCCTTGGAACATCGCAAGAGGACCCGGGAGAGGTTCCCTAGGAAACCAGAGATGCACTACAAAGCATGTGCAAGCCTGGCCGGCTGACAGCTACTCAGCTGTGCTCCCAACATCGCTGCTAGACCGTATGCGATTCGAGTCCGGAGGGTAGCTGGTAGGACTAATTGTGGAAAGCCTAAAGGAGGTTGGGATGTATTTGTTCCTGGTTATGTAAATGTTCAGGCCTCTAGAAGAAAGAAAAGACCGATTGCTGGTTTATCCAAAATGGGGGAGAGAGAGGGGTGAATAACACCTTCAATTAATCTAAATATTGATCTTAGTCCCAGATTCTGCTGGCCTAAATTCCACCTAAATCCCTGTGCCTACTGTTTCCCATTGGCTGACACCCCAAAGCTTCTGAGTAATTATTTCAGGGGTCTGAGCAGGGCACTGAGCACAGAGGTACTTGTGTCTGCCAGCGGTTGGCACTGAGCAGTCAGATTTATGTGGAGCTTAGCCCTGAGGTAACCGGGCATTAGGGCAAGACTGTACATCCAAGGTGCTTACAGAGGAAGATGCCTACAGACCCAGCACTTGCCCTGCCTCCTCTGACATTTAGGCAAGGTAATCAGTCTAGCATCTCTTGGGAAATACAATTTACCACCACTCCTAAACTTGTTCTTTTTCTGTATCCCAGCACCTCCAAGCCCCATTCTCAGTGGGTTTGCTCGGGAAAGTCCTAGGACTGTATGTCTGACCTGGGTGCAGAATATAGAATCACAGAATGGTTTGGGTTGGAAAGGACCTCAAGGATCACTTCATTCCAACCCCCCTGCCATGGGCAGGGACACCTCCCACTGGACCAGGTTGCTCAAAGCCCCATCCAACCTGGCCTTGAACACTTCCAGGGATGGGGCATCCACAGCTTCTCTGCGCAGCCTGTTCCAGTGCCTCACCACCCTCACAGTGAAGGATTTCTTCCTTACATCTAATCTAAACCTACCCTCTTTTAGCTTAAAGCCATTACCCCTTGTCCTATCACTACACTCCCTGAAAAAGAGACCCTCCCCAGCTTTCCTGTAGGCCCCTTTAGGTACTGGAAGGCCTCTATAAGGTCTCCCCAGAGCCTTCTCTTCTTCAGGCTGAACAATCCCAGCTCTTTCAGCCTGTCTTCATTCAGAATATAAACAGAAGAAAACCATTACTTTTGCTCTCCTTGGCAGCATGATTCCCAACCCTTTGCAGATCCTTTATCTCTTGCCACAAGAAATGAAGACCCTTTTAGTAAGGGTAGAACAGTGGATTTTTCCCATGAAATTATGGGAGGCATGACATGACTGAACTTCTTTCCAGTTGCATTTCCCTGAAATTCTCTTATTAGAACAAGCCCCTGGATCATCCAAAGATGACAAAGTAGTCATAGTGATATTCAAAATACTGGCTATGACTCAGCAGTGAGTCCTTCCCCGTGACTTGTGGATCAGACATCCTAAAGACCAAATATCTGGGGAGTGGGATGTTTACATTGGAAAGGGTCTGCCAGGTATGAACTTTCTTACGAAGTTTTGCACAGATGTAAGAAGCACTGCTGTTCCTAAACTCTATATTCTTGTTGGGAGGTAGGGAAGACAGGTATGGCTGTAACTCCAGCACATCATAAATACGTTTAGCAGTTAGATTAGCCTAATTGCTTGCCTAGTCAGCTAGCATGCAAAGTGCACAAACAAGTAACATAACAGTTTTATTACATGTACATGCTTGTGTTTCCTTGAGACCTGATAAAACAAACAGACCAGTAATTTTAAAACAAGCAGTAAAAAACTAAAACATGCAATGGGTAATTTAAAACAAATGTTGAGAAAATGGTGTCTTTAAGAAACTTTTTCCAAGCTGAGCCCCAATTACTGTTTATGGACATGTGAAAGAAAAGATATTATGACAGAATGTATTAGCAGTCAAAATGGTGTGCATTTAGGTTTGCTTTTGTTTTGCTCCATTATGAAATATATTTCACTGCAGTAATTTATACTCTGCAGTGTAAAACCATCAGGTGTGATTCCACCTGGAAACATTTTAAATGGGTGATTCGTTGAGAAATGTCCCCACCCTTTCTTAGTTCAAACAACAGATAAGGAATGTGCCTCTTAAGTGGAGTATTTAGTTCTTGAAGATAAGATTGTACAGTTCCTTTTGAAGAGCTTACATATTAGTGAATTATAAGTGTTTTAAATATATTTCTAATGATCCACTATAATTTCACAGATATTGCATATGATAGTAAGTTCATTAGTAAAAACAAAAAAAGGTAAAACATCTTTGATGTTACACTGGGATGCGCTCAGCTGTTAAATGAAGTAAAATAATCTGTTGGGATTTGTTCATTTTACAGACGGCACATTGTAGATATTGCAGCAAACAATGGGAGCAGTGAGCGAGATGTGACTGAAGCAGTCTGTCAAATCCTCGGTTTGATTTATAATAATGGGGTTGCATTGACATGAGGATAAAACACAGCAAAGCATATATTCACTATGAGTAATATAGACTCACTTATATATTATAGCACTACTAAATAAATAGTCTCAATCATTTTCTAAAATATTTCTAGAATGAATTTGGTCATAGTGCTGTGGCACAAATACTGCTTTGCAGGCAGTTATTGAACAGAGAGAAATAAAATTCAAACCTACAGGAACTGTAGGAACTGAACTGAAAGGAACTGAAATCTCATACATTCTCCTGGTTTGAGTCTAAAGAAAGACTAATTGTAGTCCTTCTCTGGAACAGAGAACAAGCAGAACAGCAGCTTCTTGATATAACTTGCTTAGTTTCAGTCCTCAAACAATCTGGCTCCTTTGATCCTCAGCTGGACTGTCTGTAGGAAAGGGCTCGGTATGACTTCAAGAAAATGTCGACATAGTTTCAGAGATGTCAGTGACACATCCATCTTAGCTGTAAAATAGTTACTGCAAATAAAATCCATGCATTTATCTTGAAGACTGGCAACACTTTCAAATGAATGTTCTAATTAGGAACGACGACATCCTTTTTCTTTTTTTAATACTCTAGTTGTAAATGGACAACAAATGTTATTTACCAGTGGTTGAGCAAGAGAATGCCATTGTTTAAACATGGAAATGGAATTTAAAGTTCTGCATTCAATTATGTTTGGGTTTGCCTTTCATTTTGAGTTAAACCTGGAGATTTTGAAAAAATGTGGCTCCAATATTGTTTCTCTTTGTTAAATGGGAAGAATGTTAAAGAACATATCCAAGCTGTCAGTAACAGCACGAAGATCATCTAAAACATAGTAAACTGCTTGGTTGTTCAAATAATTGTGTATTGTATGAGCATAGTTATTTTGCATTGTTTGAGTTTCCAACTGCTATATTATATGACAGATCTTATAAACCAGAGGTTTCTGAAGTCTCATTTCTATTTTTTTCTCTTTCCCTTTTCTCAGATATATTTGCTGTGAAAATGGTTCTTTCCTTTCTTTATCTCTCACAGAGACCTCAATTTCTTGCGCACCTCCTTAGTGTCAAAAGCAAAGTCATTATAAGAAAACTGAATTTTTTTCTTTCCAGCCCGAATTGAGAAATTCCATACATCTGCTAGCAACTTTGTAAATCAGAGCTCTGATAAATTAAATGCATAGCATTCTTCCCAGTCCACCTAAAGAAAAGGAAGACTAAGTACAGAAAGGAAGACTGAGCAAAAGGGAAAAAAAAAATAGAAGGACTGTCTCCTGGGTTTTAAGGCACAGGCCAGATTGAAGATGAGGTGTAGGTGGATACAATTTCCGCAGTGCTGGTAGGGAAGCACAGGCCAGAGCCGGAGCTGTGAATTCTTTGGAATGTGCAGCTTAAAATCTGTTATCATCGGAAAGCTGTTGTGCCCTTCCCTCTTCAATCCACAGGGTGAATTTAACCATGCTGCTTTAACCGGTTGCTTTTACTGCACTGGCAGAGGTCATTTTGACTGCATTCCTGCAGTACAACAAATAGATGCGTAGGAATTCAGTACGGCATTCATCAGAATACCAAATAATAAATAAATAAATAAATAAACAACAAAAAAAACCCAACCACAACTCCAAAACATTTGTTGACGTGAATTTTTGAAATGTTTCATTTCGAAACTAAGATGTTGTACTTGTGAAAATGGCAACACTGGCCATTTAGGTGAACATCAGTTATTCCATGGAAACACATTTTGCTGTGTAAAACATGATTACTGCTGTTCCATGACTACAACTGCCCTCAAAGGTGCAATTCTCAAGCTTTCCCTCCAAGAAATTGTTTATTTTTAAATCTGTGGCATTACACTGTTGAGATGCAGTTTTACAGATCTTCAGCTACAGGTCTCCATGTTACATAGTGTTATTTTCTACAGGGCACTGCATGTAATTAATTATTCTTATAAGTGTGTGGAAGGAACTATTGCTGTTAAATCAGGGATATGTGTTCCTAAGGACCCTTTAGTAGGTAATGTATATTTGATTGGACTTAAAAATAAGTAACAATGATGATACTGTAAAAAAGCTTTTAGACATTTGCTTTTTTGGTCTTATGTCATCTATTAAAGTGACACTGTGGAATATAGGTCATATCCTAGCCATTAGCACTTATGCTTCAGTAGTAAACGTTGGGGTTGAGTAATTCGCCACATGATCAGAATTCTGATTTTAACACAAATTGGTTGTGTACCTTTTTCTTGTAGCAGCAAACATGACTGCTTTTCTGCATGTCCTACCATTCAAAACCCATATTTAATGAAGAAATTAAAAGAATTCTTTCTGCCATTTATTTTCAGTCTCTCACCATGGATTTGTTTCCCACAAGTCTAAGGACAATTTTTCTAAGCCCTGCCTTCCCTAGCTCTTCCAAGGTCAATGCTTCATTCCTTATTTTTCTACCCCAGCAAGGTGTATGGGAGATTTTGAGAATCCTGTTCATGCAAAGTCTTCACCAGCCAGCGCGACACCTGGGTGAAGAAACCTGGCACTTCGTCCCACACAAAGGTCTCCTGACCCTTCCCAAAACAGAGGAAGAAAGAGCACTTCTGAGTTAAACTCATGACTACTAGAAAGGTACATGTTAACACTGAGGACATTTTTTTCTGGGACTGACTCACTTTTTCCTACTCTGGCTCTCCTGGAAGAGTTACTAGGAATCCGTAAATAACTTGGGCCAAGCCCAAAACCATAAGTGAAATGGAATGCAAATCACCAACCTTAGAACCACTCCTAACTTTACTATGTTTAATTAGTTTATCACCTAAAACACTAATGGCATGTCTACAGACCTCGTGTTTCCACCTTCCTTTCGAGACTCATACATTTTTATCCTTTCTAGCTGAGGCATTATGAGGCCACATCACACCTGACTTCATTCACCATTCCTATGTCCAATTTTCTTTGAATGTCCTGTTCCTTCCTGAGCAAAGTGGGAGCTTGTGAACTGTGTCGTCAGCTCACATGAGCTAGATGTGGGACAAAGGTATCAGAGGAAAGGCAAAGTTTCTGCACTGCTTCTGTGCTAACCAGGACTCAGAGAAGCTGCATGCTGGGTCTCAGTCTGACATTTTGTCTTCCTTGCCCAGGGCAAGTCAGGTAGTGCCACATCCCAAGTTTCCTCTCAGTACAAGGGCTCCCAGCCCCTGTCTCCTCCATTGTTGCCTCTGCTACTTGTGTCACCAGCTGGCTTGGTTGCTTTGCTAAAAACCAAGCAAGGCATGAGGGGACACAATACGTCCTTCCTTCACGATAGGCAGCAACTCTCTAATAGTCCTTGGCACCAGCAGGACTTGCTGCTCTCCACCCACAGCAGGAAGCACACACCTTCTTCCTCCGCAGCACTGAAACACCCTCAGTGCGGGTCCTCGCCCAGTACAGGCTGTGCTGGTGTTTGAGCCCCTCTCCCTTTCCCAGCAGGAGGAGAGGCCCGCAGCTTGATGGAGCAACTATGCGACGGTGGAAGAGCACAGTATTCCAGATGTGGTCTAAGTGCCGAGCAGAGGATGGTAATCATTCCCCTCGATCTCCTGGCTGTTCTGCTGGTACAGCCCAGGACGCTGCTAGACTCCATCGCAGCCAGGGGCCTGCGGGCATGGGCTTACCCAACGGCCCCCTGGGACTCCCATGCCTTCTCCACAGAGCTGCTGCCCACCCCAGTACCCTGCAGGGTGTTAGTTTGTCCTGGGTACCTTTTGTCCTTGTTGAATTTCATGAGGTTCTTGTCATCCCGTTCCTCCACCTTAAGTCCCTCTGAATGGCAGCTCTACCCTTGACTGCATTGACTAGTCCCAACAATTTGCTGTCATCTGCAAACGTGATGAGAGGGCACTCTGTCATCTCCTCAAGGATAAAGATGTTAGACAGGACAGGTCCCAGGACAGAGCCCTACAGTACTCCACTTGTTACTGGCCTCCAGATAGAGCACAGCCCCTGAACCACTGCCCCCTGAGCCCTATCGACCAACCAGATTTTTTACCTGTGTGGTTGTCCAACTATACAGACCAGAATGTCCTAATCTGGATACAAAACTGTGGGAGACGGTGTCAAAAGCCTTGCTAAAGTCAAGGTAAATGATATCTGTTGCTCTCCCCTCATCCACAAATCCAGTCATTTTATTATAGAAAGGAATCAGGTTGGTGAGGCATGATTCACACTTGGTAAGGGAACGCTGGCTGTTCCCAAATACCTTCCCCTTCCTATGCCCACAGATGTGTCGCAGGAGGACACGGATATCCACACGGACTGCAGTGAGGCTGACCAGCCAACAGTTTCCCTTTGGGCTTTTTTTCAAGATGGGTACACCTTGCCTTTCTGCAGTCACTGGGGACCTCCCTCAATCTCCATGACCTCTCGAAGATAAGTGCAGCCCCGCAGGGTGCTTCCTCAGCACCCATGGATGCAGCTCAATTGATCCTATGGATGTTTATGGGTCGAGTTCTCCCACGTAATCACTGACTTGATCCTCATCAATTCCTGGCAGTTCTCCTTGAATCCTAAGCATGTAGACCTGGGAGACCTTGTCAGTAAGTCCCAGGCAAAGATGGCTTTGAGCACCACAGCCTTATCTGTTTCCATTGTTACTAGATCATCTGCCCCATTCAGGAACTGGCCCACATTCTCCTTTTTCAGTATCTGACTACTGAAGCTGTGGCAGAAGCTCTTCTTGTTGCCCTTGAGATCCCTTGCGAATCTCAACTCTAGCTCAGCTTTGATCTCAGAAAAGGGACTGCATGTGATTCCTTTGGACATTTGTAGCAGTTTCTGTTTCACCCCAGAAACCCGAGTTAGCTACTCTGATGATAGAAATGTTCTAAACTTTCAAATGCAAGCACTGAGACTATTAAGAAATGTAATATCTGAATGTCCTCCATAACTTTCAGTATAAATTGTACTCTTCTATATCTGTCCAAAGGCAGCTGCTTTGTTCTGCTTTGTCAGGGAAACTGTTAATAATTTAATAATGAAAAGGAACTAATGAGGCCTATGGATTTGAGACTCATGCTCAGATTATCCAGTGTCTAATGAAGTGTGAATTTTGACTGAAGCTTTTTCCACCCTGAGGGGAAAAAGCCACTCTTATCCATGCGGATTCTCCTGTGACTAATAAAGGGTGAGCTCACACTGCAGCTTTTGCTTTACAGGGAGTACAGGTAGGGTTACTCTCCAGTACCTAGCCCTAGTTTCATGACACTTAAGAAAACAGGTAATTCTGGAGATATCTACCCCTTTAATTCAGATTCGACCAGTGGGTTTGGGAGTTATTAGGGAAAACAGACAGATTGACAAAGATGGGTCCAAAGTCATTATGCAAGCTTCATTCACATTGAGACATCCTCAAAATTTCCACTACTTTGCCTTTCAAACATCTCATTGGAGAGGTGCAAAATAATTTACATTAAGTATTAGCCTAATTTTTGAAACAGAGGAGCTGTCATGATTCATCTTTTGAAAGACACATCCCTCCTCACATATTGTAGAGTAGACTAACAATTTCATATGTGTTTATATACTCATATTTTTCACAAGTGACTTACACCTTCAGTACCCTACATGAAATAAGGTTCCTTCTAATGTGAGCCAGGAAGACTTCTGTAAAAACAAATATCATCTACCATTTTATTTCTACAATAGACTAAGCTTGGATTTAGCAAAGAGGAATGTTGTCTGGTCTGATTTGGATGCACACACACCATGAGCAACCTCTCAGATACCCGAGGCTGTTGCTGTCACCTTGCCTAGATAAATACGTGCAGGCTATGACTGATGGATGAGGTGTGTTTTTGCTGTGGCATAAGTAACGCATATTAGCTATCTCATTGTAAAACCAATGTGGAGACAAGACACTGCACTTTATTGTGAGGTAAACCAGGTGAGGCCAACCAAAAGCAGAAGTATGGTGCTGACCTCCCCTGCCAGCCTAGCTGCAGCTTGTCTTCTCGACTTCACAGCCAGGTAGCTATCACATTAATGCAGACTTCACTGCAAAAAAAAAAAAAACTCACAAAACCAAAACAAGGTTGTGCCACTGAAGACAAAGCCCAGTATAAGTAGCTGTGTATGTGACAGGAGATTTACGTAAGCCTGTTGGAGGAATGATATCGGTCTCACCCCAGCATGCAACCTAGTGTAGTCAGTAATAAAACTGCCTGTAAAAAGGCAAACTAGCCCATGCTGAACTCCAGCCTAATGCAACTGCTAGACTCCTTCCAGTCCCTGTCATCTCCCCTTAAGTGTTGCACGTATCCTTGACCTTCTCATTCTTTTTAGACTCACACATGCACAACTACAAAGACTCATTCCCTTGAGTAAAAGAAGTATTGTACTATACAGTAGTGACCCAAAGTACAGTAACTCACAACAGCAGTATCGCAGGTGAGAATATTCACATTTTATTTTCTGCAAATGTATCCTTTTGCACCCACCTATTCTCCCTTGTAACCAAACACACACACAAAGGCACTGAGTGGTTTAGAAGCTGAGTAAATCTGAGCGTGATACCCCATTATCAACAGATAATGTGATTTCTAACAAATACAAGCCCTTTAGGCCAAAATATTTTGCAAAAGGAGAGTTAGTAGCACTGAACCGAAGAACCATTATAACTTTCATATGTATATAGTCTTTGTAAGAATGCGCCTTCTCCAAGATGCAAGTGAAATATACAGAAAAACAAGTGGAAATTATAGCTTTTTTAACTGGAAAGCGAGAGAAAGAATCTAGAGTTAACTTTTACAGAACAGTAAACATTAGGCTTCATCTGGCTGTAGCAGGCTCAGAAATCCAAGTGGTGCATGTTGCACACCTGTACAAACTCAGACTTGAGAAACCAGTGGTGATCAGGCAGCCAGAGATAATGGGCTGGTTATTGCAATTTCTTACATCAGACCTGTGTTGTAAATTCAGCAATCAACTGTGCGTTATTGGTGTAAAATTGGTATAAGAGTGGAGAATCAGGCCTATTGAATGGTGTAAGTGATGACAAACTGAGGAAATGCTCATTCTTGTTAGGTAGCAGTGACTGGAATCAACATAACCCAAAATCTTTATCTATTACTTTTCTATTTCTCTTTTGAAAGCTTACAATATGAAATCATGAGGCCCTTTGTATTACATATTATCACGCTATTTCAGTTTAGCTTCCTAAACCATATTTTCTGGTTTAGTTTATTCACAAATGATTGGTCTCAGCCCAAGAAAGTACAGGTTAATTCAACCGCCCCTGCTATGTAGTGTAACATGGGCTATTCATGAAGTAATGACACCCGAATTTTGTCAAAGCATGGGGAAAACAGAATGGCAATTGTCAAAGATTTTCTTAAAATTAGGCTTCAGCATAATGATGTCTTCTATTCTCTCTCTCTCCATATACCTCGATTGGCTATTTCTATTTGAAAAAAGGGACACTTTGCAATGTACCACTTTAAAGTCTTTCCTTTCCCTGGCTATTCAAAGTTTTTCTTTTTCCTTGATCTGTGGAGGAAAGTCTTGCGCTATTCCTCACACTGAGCGATTGCTTTGCTTGTATCCTCTAGCCCGTAGGAGCCTGAGCACTTCTGTAGCACGCTTGCTCAAGGCTTTCCCCTGCCCTTCACTACACGAAACGTACAGCTCTTTCCCTCTGAAACACCCGCCAGGCTCACTGGCCAAAGCCGTTGGCACTGGAACACCGGAGCGAGCCCTCTGGTCCAGCACCCGTCCCTTCCAGACACTGAGGGACACCTGAGGGGCGGCTGGCCCCGCGGGCTTCAC
>VXAA01000904.1:1250661-1278588 GCA_013399115.1 Anseranas semipalmata
GGGGGGGGGAACGGGACGCTTCCCGGGCGCCGAAGGTCGGGGGGAAGCGGCCGTTACCGCGGGGCCGGCAGCCTCCGGTGTCCTCAGCCGCGGTCCTTCGCCGTGCGCGGAGCCAGGCGTGCCCCACGCGAGCTCTCTCCCCCCACCGAGGCGGTGCGCGTGGGGCCGGCTCCCCGCCGCGCGGGTGGCATCTGCCCCCTCCCGGCTGTGCCCTCGTGCGCGCAGCGCGGGGTCACCGCGGGCAAAGCGGGGGCCAGTTTGCCCCCCCCCACACATACACACAGCCCCAGCACCCTGGTGGTGCCGCCAGCTCCGCCTCGTGTTTTCTGTCGCTTGGGAGGGGGGAGAAAATAAACAAGCGAAGCGAAAGCCCTCCGGTTAGAGAGTCGGTCCGGTCACGGGTGCGTTTTGGGGAATGACGGTGCATCTTACCCCTCGGAACCAGGTGCAAAGCCAACAGGTTTGTGCGGAATGCAAGCTGGCGTCTTTTCTGCTCGGAGCTGAGGCATGCCTCTGACACAGACCGAAAGCACAAGTGTCCCTCGTTCTTTGTCAATACTTGTATTGCTTCTGTCGGTACGTTTATTGCATTGAACGTACTGCCTTTAGGTTGCTGTAGAAATCTGTTGAATAAGTAGGTAAGTCCCGGGGGGGTCTTTGTGCTTTCTGCTAGGTGGGTTTTAGCACCCAGATGGCACTCCACTGGTTAAATTTATGGAAGATGACTTTTAAAGATGTTTGCGGTTGATTTAAAGGCTCAGGAATAGCTGAAGGACAGATGTGTGGGGTATGTTTGTTTTTTATAAGTAGGCTGAATAAAGTATTGGAGAACATCCACTAGGGAAAAAGCCAGTGTTGGCCTGAGGATGGTTGGAGACATATGTGACCTATTTTCACATTGGATATTTTTATTGGTAAGTGATGCTAGAACACCTGTGAAGGAGAAAGCTTTACATGGGATATGGAAATACAAAAGGCTTTGGGCTTTTGCTTATGCATAGATAGTTTCTTACTGGCCATCTTGCTTTCCAGCTCTTGTTGAGAGTAGATATGCAAAGAAGTGGTTTCCTCAATGGTACCATTGCAGTTCCTGGAACAGCTGAATTGTATTGTATGACTTAGAGCCATCTAGCATGAATGAATTGCATGCAAATCTGCTTACTCCTGCCCTCTGTAGTGCAGTCACTACTTAGTCATATAGGCTGCTTTTTGGAGTTGTTTATTATGAATATATTTAGATCTCCAGGCTCTAGGGAAGGACCAGTTTAATGAATCTCAGCAAAATAAAATCTATATGAAAGTGTTTACAAGCAAATGATTACTGTGTTAGAATTAAGCAGTTTTTGCAAGGCATGCACCATTAGGAACTGGGTTAATGAGTGTTTCTTTTTTTAAATAGCTTTAAGGACATCACAGAAAGTGGGAATTCAGGTGATGATTATTTTTGTACAGTTGTTTACCCTTAGAAAGAAGAAATGTGAAGCAAACTTACAAGTATTAATGGTCATTGCTAACTAATGCAATCAAATTTTACCTTGCAGAATGTTGAAGTGTTAATTTAAATAGACTAATACTTGCCGTTTCTCCTTCTGGTGCTTGAAAAATCCAGATTTGAGAACTTAACAATAAAAGCTAAGGGGAAGAAAGTCCAGTCTTGTCTCACTTTTTTCCTGAATATTCTAAATGACCAGAAAAGTGGTAGAATGGTGGCGCAGTGTTTCAAGTGACTGGGAAGAGAAGCTAACCTGAATGCTGGGGAACTGTTTGGTAAACAAGGTATCTGAGACAGTGCATTCATCTGACTGTCTTGAGTGAATTTTGTGGTCCACACCTGAGGCTTCTATCAAAAATAGGGGAAATGACATCTTAAATGAACTTAGGGATAAACTTTTTTTTTAATACGCTTGAGAAGCAGGAAGATAGTGATTGAGTCTTGCTTTATGTGTATTTTTGGATACTGAAATTTCTGTACAGGTTACTGATGTTCCTTGAATTTTCTTGCTACAAGAACTAATATTTCCATGCCGTGTGGGTGGTGTGACAGTCACTGTTCCGTGTTGCACTGTAGATGCACAGTCTGCTTTCTGATTATTTTAAATAGCACGTTAAGACTGCATGCTAATATGCTTCTGCAGGTACCTGTCTACTTGCAGGAGTCAGCTTCCTCGTGCAGTGTTCTGACCAACCTGGTCTCTTCTCAGGCTCTACCTCCTTGCCTTCAATATCATATTTGAGTAATTTTGCAGTCTATACCTTCAATGTTTCATTGCCCTTTTTATCCTACTGGGAACAGTAATGCCAAACTAGTGCCTTTGTCTTGCTTTGTTGCCTGTCCTGCTTTCAAGGGCACAGTATCCTGGTGTAGCTAGCTTTTTTTTGTTTGTTTTTCTTCCCCTCAGAATCACTCAAGAAATAAAGCAGTCCTTTCCTTGGATTTTGTCTACTTTCAAAAATCCACTGAAATGATTTATTTGTAAAACTTCTTGATGAGCTTCTGTCCATTTCTACTTGGTAGTGTTTTCTAATTATATCTTAAAAAATCGGTGAAACATGGTTCAGATCAGGGACACTGCCTCCTGGATATAATGCTGAACTGCAGCTTATGATGAATATACTAATATTAAATTGCATAAGCTGTTAACTTCAGTAACACACAAAGTTCTGCGCATCTTCCTTGCCACAGCACTTTCAAGCAGTTAACTGGAATGCTACAGCTTCTGTAATAACGTAAAGTAGCTGTTGTTTTAATACACATAACATTATGTAAGAGCTTAAGAGGATTTGAAAAACTGTGTATTCGCATACAATTCTTGGATAACTTACCCTGGCAGAGTTCTAGTACACAAGTTGATTGTCACCAATGTTAAGAACTTAATGAGGAAAAAGGGCTGTGCAGTTCTTGTGCCTGCAAAATATGAAATAGTGTGTGATCACTTTCTGAGAAAATGAATCTCTCAGTTGTACAGTCATCCGCTACAACAATGTTGGGGCATGCGTGTTGCACTGAATTTGACAGGCTGGTGTTTTTACTCATTGCTTCGTGTATCATTCTGTGCTTTCTGTAGCAGTCTCCTATCTAGTTGCTAACTGGACTTGAACCAACTTTACTTGAGAGATAAGATCATAGCTTAATTTTTGTAACTTTAGTTCACATTGAAGCATGGTGACTTTCAGGTATCTGCCAGTTCCTAATATAGGATGCTATAAATAACAATAAAGCGTCGAAACTGAGTAACTATAGGTTGTGATAGGTGCTATTTCTTACAGTTCAAGTAGTTTGTGTCCTAGATGGAAAAGGCCAGCATTAAGTCAATTGAAGTAATTAATCTTTATGTTATCAGGTGTAATGCTAAACAAATGAACGTATCTGGAATTTGAGCTCAGAGAGAGTTCTTAAGAAATTTAATAGAAATTATTATTGCTTATAATAGATGCTAACAATATGCATATATTTGCATCTGAATACTTAAGTTTGAGGCAGCGTTTGATGCTTTCACCTCCTTTTGATGCAGAATAAAAATCATTTGTGTGATTCTGAATTCAAACAAAGTTGATGTTAGATGTTTAATCAGTGGTGACTTCTTCAATGTGGCTTAACATTTTAATTACTCATTGATTAACGGTGGAGTGTTTAGAGCTCTTGTTAGTGTTTTTTGTTTTATTGTCCAGCAGGAGAAAATTATTTGGTAACATTAATACATAGATATATGAAAAGAGTGAAACAATTCTGAGAGTTCCTGAGCACAGAGTAGATGAGGTGATTCCTCTAATGGAGTCCAGATTGGTGAGATAGAAATCTGACTTGTCTGTTGTTTGCTTTTTTTAAAAAAGCTCCTGCAGTAGGTTCTCTGGAAATAAAAAAATAATAATAATAAATAGTGTCCTGTCTGAAAGGTAGTGATTCCGTCGTGAATCACAATAATATGACTTCTGTCTGATACGCAAAGAATTTCTTCATCAGTTTCATGTTCCTAGTTAATTTTGGAGGAAAAAAAAATGAAAGCAAGAGAAAAGGGAAACATGATGAGATTTAGAATATTGAAGCCTTTGAGAAGCTAAATGGATACTGCTTCTCAAGGTTGGAGGAGTGGCATCTTGGAGGTGGGAGTCCAACTACCTACCATGAGTTACTTCTGTTGCTTGCGAGGTAGTTGGAAAGCTTGTTGGTTTCTGTGATCTTCAGGCTTCTTGTATATCAGATCTTGGTTGGTAAGGTTTATGAATGTCCATAACTAAGATATCCACATCAATTTCCTATAGCTGAGAAACTTTTCTTTCAATGGATACTGCAAAAAGCAATAACTTCAATTGAAACTAATTTATTATATAACTTGATGTCACACTTTTGGAACAAAGTTCTATAACTGATTTTAAAGATACAAAAAAAAGTACTAGAAGATATGAAATTTGGAGCAAGTCCTTTTTAAGATGTTTTTGCATACTACTTTGCAGAAGGTAGTTTAGGAGAGGTGATAATTTGGGGAGGTCTGGTATTCTCTTCTGCAATAATACTTTAAGAGCAGCTTTAGATCTTATAGTGGTCTGTATAGCTGAAGCATCTGATTTGTGAACAAGGTGGTGGTGGTGAGCATTTCATGGATTGCTTTTCTGTTTGTACAGCTACATACTGAACTGAGAGAATAGGCACAAGAGGAGAACAGGCATTGTGAAATCAACAGCTTTTCCAGCAGTGACTGGTGTGAAGACTTCAAATGGTGTAAAGCTATTGCTGAGTTCTCAAATCCATAGGGCAGATTGCATTTGTCTTGTGTATTACCTCCTCTTAGAAATGGAAAGTGCCTTGTGAACTGTAGCGATTATCAGCATGGTTATGAAAGTGTCTTGGGCTTTCAAAACATTTCACAACTAGAGGCAGTTGGGACCACTGCCAGTGATTACTAATGATGGTTTGTGGGTCCTCGTTTGATCACTCTTAGCACATCTGTCCCCTTAATAGCTTTGGCATCCATTCTTTGATCATAATCGTGCTCTTACTATTGTTATCTTGCCGTTGCTTTGCAATATGTACCTATTTCAGTGTTGTCTGTATTTCTTTTCTTGCTTACCTACTTTTTGTGCAAGAAAAGGAAATACACAGTCTTGGCGTTTAAACTGGGGGCCTTGAAGGACTAACTCAAATCCAGTAGCTTTTTTCACTTGACTGTATTGAAAATGATTCTCACAAAGATAGCAACTGTATAGTGGAGTTTCTACTGCACAGTTCTCAAGTCTTAGTTTGTTCTGCAAGCTATTTACCATTCATTTGTGAAACCAGGTGAAAGAAGAAAGCTTAAACTTACCATGTTTGATATGACAGTACTAATCTTCAGGAACATAGGAGGGTTGATGGCAATCTGTAGATCTAAAACTTTGGGAATATCTCATCTAAGAAAGAAATTTGTTCTTTGGATGATCTCAATCTTGCATCATATTCTTTTAAACTTATTTTTTTTGTGTGTATTGGAGCTGCCTCAAATCATAGAATCACAGAATGGTTTGGATTGGAAGACACCTTAAAGATCATCTAATTCCAACGCCCCTGCCATGGGCAGGGACACCTCCCACCAGACCAGGTTGCTCAAAGCCCCATCCAACCTGGCCTTGAACACTTCCAGGGATGGGGCATCCACAGCTTCTCTGGGCAACGTGTTCCACCCTCATACTTCCTTGTATCTAATCTAAACCTACCTTCTTCTAGTTTAAAACCATTACCCCTTGCCCTATCCCTACACTCCCTGACAAAGAGTCCCCCTCCAGCTCTCCTGCAGGCCCCTTTAGGTACTGTAAGGCCGCTGTAAGGTCTCCCCGGAGCCTTCTGTTCTCCAGGCTGAACAGCCCCAACTCCCTCAGCCTGCCTTCATAGCAGAGGTGCTCCAGCCCTCTGAGCATCCTCGTGGCCCTCCTCTGGACTCACTAATACATCCACGTCCTTCTTGTGCTGGGGGCCCTAGAGCTGAATGCAGTGCTCCAGGTGGGGTCTCACGAGAGCAGAGTAGTGGAGAATCACAATGCCTTGCTCTTAATTCTCAGGTCATGCAGGCTCTCATAATTCTGTTACAAAATAATGAGCTAGTCCACTTTATATTTCTCCCAAATATGTAACACTAGCACACCACCAGTGCATCATACCCCCCAAGAAAACTTTTATTTACAGGTCCGGGAGCGATGTTTTATTAAGTTTATTGGCCTGCCAGCCTTATCTGGTTCACTGAATTGAATCCGGTTCACTGAATTCACTGACCTTAGAGTTGAAGCATTCTTGTTAGCATTTTGTTTTTATTTCTAGTTTGGATTCTAAGAAGAGGTAAGGTGAGGCATCAGTAGCTCTGATTCCTGCAATGCATTCTAAAATAATAAAACACTAACTCTTCGCTACAAGTTTCATAAACGCATAATGGCAAAACTTAATTAGCAACTGGCAACTCTCATACCGTTTCAGAGCAAAATTCTGAAAACGATTTCGAACTAGGGAACACCATTAAATTATGCAGGTTAGTATAGAGCTACTTGATAACTCTTACCTTTGTTCATCATTTTAGGTGTAGCCATGCTGAATGGTAGAGGGATTTGCTGATGTATCTTGACGTTTTAGTAATAGCACTGTGAGATGAATGCTGCTGCTGTGGGAGCTGTTGTTGAGGCCTAATATGAAAACAAAATAAGTGCAGGTACACCTTGAGAAATCTACTATCGTGTTGTATTGAGGAACTTGTCAGGAGCGGGAGAGTTTATGGGGTTTGTCATCGGTGAAGGGGAAGATACGCTTGTATGCTGTGGTGCAGTCATGCCAAGTGGAAAATAAAGTGTTGGATAGCATTGTGTATATTAGGGCTCAGTAGTAAAATCTAGCCTCTCCCCAGCCTTTGCTGCGTGTGCAGTGTTTGGCTGTAGGACAGGGATAGATTGCTGTCATTTGTTTGAGTACCTTTGGTAGTTGTGAAGGCTTAGGTCACAGGAAAGCTGGGGAGGAAGGGCTTTGCTGGGCCATGACACCTGGGTGCGGAAACAAAGGGACAATACAGGTGCTCCGGATCTTGCATATACAAGGGATATCTGGTAGAACGAGGTTAAAAAAGTTTCACATACTGTGGAGGAATGAATCATGACCAGTTATCAGAGCATGTGGTA
The DNA here is from genome assembly GCA_013399115.1 of Anseranas semipalmata. Lineage (NCBI taxonomy): Eukaryota > Metazoa > Chordata > Aves > Anseriformes > Anseranatidae > Anseranas > Anseranas semipalmata. Next base: position 1,257,790 of record VXAA01000904.1, read on the forward strand.
TGCGCTAAGCGTGTATGTTCTTCACACTTCACTCATGCAGCACTTAACACCTGTTTCGAGCATGGCAGCATTCCCTTATATAAAACGAAAGGTGAACGAAAGCCCTCTCAAGAAAGCAGATTGGCACGCTGTAGCATCCTCACACGTAAATAGTGGTTCATACTGTCTCAAAGATGGCTAATAGATTAGGCTGTGAACATATCTTACTGTAGGATGGCAGATAAACATTGGGAGGAAATAGTGAAATAATATGAAAAATCAAACTTTCCCAGTTTGTATACTGAGTAGATATTTCCTTCGATGCACTCTCAGATTCTAACAATTTGTATAAATTGCTTTCTGAGTCAAAAAGTTGTTTCTGGATCTCTGTGATCAACTTGTGCCAAATTTTGATTTACAGTTTCTAGGTAGAATAGCAATGTAAGTCTTATTCTCAACATGTAGTTATTTAGTGAATAACAGCATCTATACCAATTATTTCTTTATCTGAGACAAAAGAGACCAAAAGGAGAAACAGAGGGTGAAATTTATTTAATCTGTCTTGTGGATGTATATAATGTGTACATCCACAGAACTAGTCATCCTAAACTTGTGTTACAGGAAATGAACATGTGTGCTCTTAAGAAACGATTCATTTAGTTTATTTAGCTATCTGCTTTAGGGTGCAATTTGTTTTATCATAGACTCCTATCAGTGTTGACTGAATCTCCTTTTGCCATGAAGGGGGACAGGAATGGTTAGCTCTCTGGAGGGATGAGCACCAGTCAAGATTACTTCAGGTTTCATGTCTGTTAGCCCGATAATGGAGGGAAATTTTTGCTTTGATAATATTATAACATTTGGTTGAAATGGAGCCTTGAATCTTCATTTTCTAAAGAAGCTGATACAGACATTAAGGTAAGACAAACTAGGCTGGTCCTGCATGTAATGTATAATCTAATGGAAACTTTATGGACAGGATGAATTGCTTAAAGAACAGCTAATGTCTCAAACATGCTGTTTTTTCTAAACAAATCTATTAGAGATCTATTCATACACTTTTAGAGATGGTTGAATCACAGTACTGTTGTGAAGTCTCTTAATAAGATGCATGTGGTATTATTTGCTTCTGCAAATCTCTGTCACAGAAACTGCAGTATTTTGTGAGATAGGATATATAGAATCACTTAGGTTGGGAGGAGATCCATAAGTCCATTAAGTCCAACCATCACCTACCTGCCAAGTCCACCACTAAACCATGTCCCTGTGTGCCACATCCACGCGTTTCTTAAATACCTCTAGGGATGAGGACTCTACCACCTCCCTGGGCAGCCTGTTCCAACACCTGACCGCCCTTTTTCTTCCTGATATCAAATCTAAACCTCCTGTGGTGCAACTTGAGGCCATTGCCTCGTGCCCTATCGCTTGTCACTTGGAAAAGAGGCCGACACCCTCCTCACTGCAGCCTCCCTTCAGGTACCTGTAGAGAGCGATGAGGTCTCCCCTCACCTCCTCTTCTCCAGACTAAACAACCCCAGCTCCCTCAGTCACTCCTCGTAACACTCGGTTTCTAGTCCCTTCACCAGCTTTGCTGCTCTTCTCTACGCATGCTTGAGCAAGTCACTGTCCTTGTAGGGAGAGGCCTAAACCTGAACACAGTGCTCAAGGTGCTGTCTCACCAGCACCAACTACAGAGGGACAATCACTTCCCTAGCCCTGCTGGCCACACTATTTCTGATGCAGGCCAGGATGCCATTGGCTTTGGCTACCTGGGCACACTGCTGGCTCGTGTTCAGCTGGCTGTCAACCGACCCCCGGGTCCTTTTCTGCCTGGCAACTTACAAACATCTATGGAAGGATAGATCTGTTCTGAGTCTATTTACGAGTACATGTCTACACAGCATAAGATGAGCATCAGGGGTGTAGCTGAGTGCTGGTATAGTTAGGGAAAACTGCATTTTGAAAACATCGTTAGCCACCTGGATTAAATGCTGCTAATGGTTAGTAAGCTCACCAACTAGAAAACCCAAACGCTGATGCTGAAAAAAGAACTTATAAAAGACTTGAGATAACGTGAATTAAAAGAAACTTAGGCAAATATTTTCTGTGATATCTCTTAAATAGTTTTCCTCAGGCTGTGGATTGGTTTGCTGGCAAAGCATGGCTTCTTGAAGTTTTCTTTCTGTTGTGTGCTGCAGTTTGCAGCTTCTTCAGTTGTGCTGGTAGAAGTGTTCAAGAGGTCATGGTGTAAACTGGATCACTGAAATGATCTGTGATTAAAACGAACCTTCTTTTGGAGTGTGATGGTGGCAGATGTGTTAAATCTGGAAGCTTTGGGTGATTTAATTTATAGTTAGCCCCCAAAATTTTACTGGTTTAACTAAGAAGACAACTGCAAAAAAAAAAAAAAAAAAGGAGGTCAGGCTGTCTTCGGTTCTAAAGCTGGTATCTTGTGTAACTGGACTGTTAGTTGTGCTTAAGTACTTTCAAAATCCTGCTGTCTTACTCTAGTGAGAAATTGAAAAAAAGAAATTACTTCTCTGGCAGGGTAACGGTAGTGCTGAAAGCAAAATCTAAATTCCAACAGTCAGTGCTCTGAAAAGTATTGATATAGCAACCGTGATCTTTTAATTAGCATATTTAAATGGTAATCAAGGTTTGTATGTATATGTATTATATCCATTTGTTTGTATCCTTTTCCTACTGCTGAACAATTTTTACTTTTGGTATGTTGACTTCAAACTGTGTATGTCTAGCATCCTTGTGGTCAGCTGTAGGAGCGTCATCTCTGAAGATTTATTTTAAAACCACAGAATTAACAGTTAGTTGGTCTCCTATTAAGCCTTTATGTTAACTACTAATGAATCTGCATTAATTTAATTTCAGCTAACGGGACTGCAATATTAGTAAGTGTAGTTTAGCTTCCATTTCTGTAAGCTTTTATCCTATTGATTACTGTTTGACATATTTCTCCGTGGCTTAAGCAAAACTGATTTTTGCTGGAATTTTGTTGGTGGGGTAATGTTTATGTGTATTCTGTCATTTGGAGATAAATTACGTGTTGAGTTTGTACAAACATTGTTGAAAATGTGCCAAGTGAACAAAGTAATTATGTGTAAATATTTCCTTACAGCTGAGCGTTGTAGATACTTAAATTCAGACAAGTTACATTCTGTGACATCTGTCTGGGTTTGCTTTCTCCCCTTCCCTCTGCCAGGGATGGAACCTTCTTGAATTCGGATGAAAGATAATTTAAAATGAAGTGAGACTGTTTTAACTTCAGTCATCCTTACGTCTTCTAGTACCAAAACTTTAGTTTTGCCATGCACTAAGAAAGCTTTGTCTTGTGTGCACGCAAATATGCAGGTGTTTTCAAATCTGAGATTTAAGAGAAGATCTCTCTTAAAGCCATGTCTCCTCAAAGAATAAAGGTGTTTCAAGACCTGAGTCAGATATGTAGGATGTGATATATTCTTGTGAATGGAGATTTAAATCTTGAGGTTTGACTTAATATTTGGGAAAGAAATAGTCTGTAAAAAGTTGAGTGCTGGAGTTTGTAGTGTTAGTAGCTTCTATTACATAGAGAATGGCTGTTTATTGTATCATGACATAGCTTTTACTTGTTTAATTTGAGGGTCCTAAAACTGTTAAGTAGTTAAGCATAATGTATTGAGTATAGGATGCATTATGGGCAAAACCAGCTTTGTGAGGATGGGTGATGTCTCAGTGGCAGTTAAAAGGTTCTTTGTAGGCTTTTGCTTTTTCCTTTTTTTCTTTAATCTAGAAGCAGTGATTAAGGTGTGATAGAGAGAGTTCTTTTTTATTTTTTTATTTTTTTTGAAAATGCTTGCAATATGTTTAGGATTGAGACTCTGGAGTCCCTCAGTGGGATGGGGCACAATTTCCTTATTGCTCCATAAAGGTTAAGGTTAGGAAGTTTACATGTGTTCATGGACTATTTTTGACTTAGCCTGTGTTTTGGGGGTCAGGTCAGTATAATGGAATGTTATAGAATTATAATAAAGCATTTTGTGTATGAAAACATTGTGAGTGCTCAGTAGTAGTCCAAACAAACAGAAAAAACAAAAACCCACACAACCCAACAATTTCTCCTAAGAAAGGAGTATAGAACAAAACAGAAAATGTTTAGAGAAAGGTGAGAATGCTAAAGCCTATGGAATGACCTCTGTAAAAGGAGTGACAAACTCAGACTTGAACAAGGTTGAACTGAAGCTAGGAAGGAAGCTAAACCTGTGAGTTGCTTCAGGTAAGGTAAATAAGAGTATGATGGTTCTTGTTTTGGGACAGATGGTGAATGAGAAGATGCACAAATTATCAGGAGACTGAAAACAAACAAGAGGAAGTGGTTCTTCTCAAAGCCTGTAGTTAAGTTATTAAACAACTTGTTGCAGGATGTTCTAGATGCTAAAAACTTGCATGCTCTAATAAAGCACCTGCCTGGTTTCACTGCATGTGTGGGAGTGGAATCCATCAGGCATTAACACCTGTAAAGGAGTTTTTTGAGTCTGGTAAAGATAAATAGGATTTGATTATCCATTGTTACATTTGCTGTTGTCCTATGTTCTTCCCTTTCCATCCCCTAATAGTAAGTTACCAGGCAGGAAAGTGTTCAAGATGGACCTTTGGTCTAATGTAGCATGCTCTCATCTAGTTTTGTACTTTCCGGAATAATGATGGGATGGTATAATATGGTTCAATTGGTAGAGGTCGGGGAAATTCTGTAAAAGTAGCAATGTGGGATGTATTGGGAAGCAGACATCCCAACCCTACTGCAGCTTCAGTCCTTTAAAGCCCTTGTGTGTAGAGCAACCCCTTGGTGTGTGATTTTAATACCGTGAAAGGCAGTTACTAAAATACAGAGTTTCTTCTTTCTTTTTTTTTTCCCTGAAAAAGTACAGAATCAATCTCCCTGACCGAGTAATCTCAGCCCAATACAAAATTGCCCAACCAGTGGGGGCTATTCTGTGTACTTCTGCTGTGTTGGGACAGCATCTGCTTAGAGGTTCCCTTGGATATGAGCAGAGGAGTTGTTTGGAGCAGTAGTTTTAAAGGAAAAACAAAACAACCCCCCCTTGTTTCTTCTCTTCAGTCTCCTCTTGGGTATCTTTGGAGTGTTTTTCTTCCTCTGGGTTACATTTGCTTCCTTTCTACCTTCCTGTTGATCTAACAGTCCTACCCAAGATAGGTGGTCATAAGGTAGACTGAGAAGAAACCTGTGCTTGTTGGCAGTTATGGGAAGGCTAATATTTTTGAGGGGAATTCTGTAGGCATGCTTATCAAGTATCGTATGGGTTTTAGTTCTAATTACTCATCTGTGCAGTACGTCCTGCGCTACGTGGTGTGTGTCAATGCAGTACTTCACCTTTCTGCATGAATAAGAGTAGACTTGCTTTGGGTTGGAGAGTATATTATAAACTTGGTGTGTCTTAGAGACAGTGTTTTGTGAATGACTTGAAAAATAGATTTTTGTTGTGTTTTTTTTTTTTTCTAGCGAGAGTCTCTAGATTTGAACGACCATGTCCCAGGTGTGCTAGGAAGCTCTTCATTTTTTGACTATTGCTCTTAAATTTTGGACACTTTCATTCTAGTTTTATGGATGCACATTGCCCAAATGTACCTTACATAGCCAAATCCAAAACAACTTTTCAAGACAAAAAAATCTTTGTTTATAGAAAACTCATTTGTAACTTCAGTGCCAGATTTTGATGATATGGTATCTGTAAGTGAAATTGAGTTGTTTTTGGAGGAGCGTCTGAAGCATGGTGCTTAATAGCTGAATAAAAAAGTATGGTAACACAAAACCCAATGAAGGTTTTTTCTTTTTAAATCTTGATTAATACCCCTCTACCCCCCAAAAAAATACTACCACCAATGTTTATGTAATTGTTGCACTTACTCTGTTCCTTGCTTAAGTTGTGAGGTTTCAGAAGCTGATTGATTTCATTCAAATTTTACAGGGGTGGAGGTGTTGGACTGAATTCCCACGGACTTTGTGGGAGTAGACAGCTGGATAGAGAAGAGGTTATACCATGACTCCAGCTGAGAGAAGCAGTAAGGTGAGCTTGTTAAACATCAGACAGTCCTCACAGGACCCCTTGTAATTGAATCCATATGAAGCCAGGTTCATTAGTTTACTGCCTGTGAAATAACTTGTTTAGCAGGGAGTGTTTTTAATCTAATGCTTACATTTTTGACTTGAGAATAGCTAATGTCAGGGGCTGTTTGCTTGCCAGCTTCCTTTTCAGAACTTTTCTTTTTGAAGTTCTATTTTGAAACTGAGAAAATACATTCTAAAGAAGAAAATATATTCTAAAGAGCTGTGTTTTCTGTGTTTTATTGAATTGGCAATAAGCCAGCCAATTTTCATATTTCTAGCTGCTTTGTACTCAATGTGGGGATGAATGGTAAGCTTTTTGATAACTACAGATTGTTAAACTTGAACCTCAGTTAAAGATGCAAGAAAAGTTTTTTGGGAAGTTCTGTGCGTGAAATCAAATGACAGCAAGGCATAAGATCTTCTTAAAACAGGTTTGAATGTGAATGTTTTGTAAACTGGACCTTGCTTGTTTAAATGCCAGATTAAGTGGTAAGCAGGAGTTCAGCACAAACTGAACTTGAGTTTTCTTCCTTTCTATTCTTCTCCTTCTCCTGACTCATTCCCAGGACTGCTGAACATATGCAGCCTACATACCACCTTTTTATCACCAGTTTTTATAACTCTAGTCACAATATTCAAAAATAAAAAAAAATACATCTTTTGCAGTAAGAGTACATCCAACCCAAATGTTTCATTTCAGGTTGTAAAGCTTCGTTAATTTGCAGTAATTACGGTATTAATTGTTAGCATTTAAACTTACAAGAGGAACAAAATGAAATCTTGTATGTTAGTTTGAGCTTTGTTAAACAGGAAGTTATTTAAAAGGGAGAAGGTAAAAGTTCAAAGTCATGCCCTCAGAACATTGTATTAGAAGAAAATTGTTGCATGCTACAACAGGAAAGAGTATGCCAAAATCTTAAGATAAATTGAGCATATTCTTGTCAATATTTTGTGCTGCCCAGCTGATTTATAAAGTAGCCAGAAAAGTTGCAGATTTTGGCTCTGTCAATTTTAACAGTCCTTGTAGTGCTGCTTTCAAGTGTTGCTTGCAACAGTTCAAGAGCATGAATGCCACCCAGCTTCAATGAAACTTTCATTATTGCACTGTTGAAATTCGCTTTCTTCAAACATACTGGTAATGTGGCTTCAGAAATCTATTGGTCACCACAGCGTGGCTTATCAAACCCTTTGCAAAACTCCTGAAGAATTTCATAAGTAATCTGTAGTAATGTGCCAGTGTAACTTTAAGAGAATTACAGGATAATAATTTTGCTTATTTTCATACAAACACATAATCTTGTCTCTATGTTTTTTCAGGTATGCTTGGCAGTGACAATGGACTATTTATTTGCATCAGATACTCTTATATGAAAAGATCACCGTTCCAAAGAGCTTAAACATTATTTCATCTTCTGAAACAGAATGGCAGGCTTCAAACGAGGATACGATGGAAAAATTGCAGGATTGTATGACTTGGATAAAACTTTGGGCAGAGGCCATTTTGCTGTGGTCAAACTTGCTCGACATGTCTTTACAGGTGAAAAAGTAGCAGTAAAAGTAATTGACAAGACCAAGCTGGATACTCTAGCTACTGGACATCTTTTTCAAGAAGTTAGATGCATGAAACTAGTGCAGCATCCCAATATCGTACGGCTGTATGAAGTGATTGACACCCAGACTAAGCTTTATCTTATCTTAGAGCTAGGTGATGGAGGAGATATGTTTGATTACATCATGAAACATGAAGAAGGTCTGAATGAGGATCTGGCAAAAAAGTACTTTGCTCAAATAGTTCATGCTATATCGTACTGCCACAAACTGCATGTAGTTCATAGAGACTTAAAACCAGAGAATGTGGTCTTCTTTGAAAAACAAGGACTTGTGAAATTAACTGATTTTGGCTTCAGCAACAAATTTCAGCCTGGAAAGAAGCTCACCACAAGCTGCGGATCTCTTGCATATTCTGCTCCTGAAATTTTACTTGGGGATGAGTATGATGCACCAGCAGTGGGTACGTCCTCTTTGATTTCAACTACTAATCTAAATTTAAGTGCCATGATGTTGTACCACTCTGTTTTCTGTTTCAAAATAATGCCATACATGGAAGCCAGCTAATCGGCAGGAAGTAATATTATAACGCTAAAATTACAGATGACTTAGTGTTGGAGTATCTCCATTTAGAGGAGATACTCAAAAATTCTCAAAAAATGCTTAAAGTTCTTTTTATAGGTACTGATGAAATTGCATTTGTTGGAAATAACTTTTATGATCAGGTGAATGCAATGCATTCATTTGTACTTGCTTTGTTAGAGGACCTATCTACTTTTCAGAAAAGTGCCTTAATCTACTTTTTTAAAATCTCCCCAAACGAGTGATTTTTTTGTTGTTGTTGTTCATTTTAACCGTGTAAGAATAACACTGTAAGCCCAGGCTGCTTACATATTCTGCTGTAAGGTGGTAGGAATCCTCTTGTAGTAAGTACGGACTTAGCTTTCAAATGAGGAGACAAGAAATTAACAACAGCTTTAACTCCCAATTCCCTCTCCACCCTTTTCTTGTCTGAGAACTGAAAATAGGGAGTGAGTTCCAGTTGGTTTCCCAATTGTTTAAAAGGTAAGAGTCACATCTAAGTTAGTCTTCATATTTCTAGCTGGAAAGTGGAGTGTGCTAGACAGACTAACACGGTGAATTCTCTTACTCTTCTGTTAGGTCTACTGCATATGCTATTAGAAGTAACTTAGTTGTTTTTTTTTGTTTGTTTGTTTGTTTGTTTTTTTAAACAGCTGTAAGCATTGATAGTAGTAATACATACTGTCCTGTATTCGTATAGATTGCTCATATCTGTTAGTTGAGGTAGCATTTACTTACACGTGCATAACAACATATTCAGATGCATGTAATTTCAAGTGATAATTCAGAAATAGCTTATTGTAGTCAAAATGTCTCTTGTGCTTGTGTGTCTAGTATCTGATACTTCAGTCTCTTAGTAACACCCATTAGGACTCTGTACAGGACTGTGCCTATACTTTGGTATGGTTATAGTAGTGACTGTAGCAATGGTTTAAATTTTGAGACTGAGTTTCAGCATGTCCAATTTTTTTTTGCTAAATTACCTGATGAAGGGTCAGATAATTTTATATGCTGACAAGGTATTCCTGCACACTGTTGAACTAACATTCTTGCCCTTATATTTAATATATTTTTAGCTATTAGATCTTACTGTTGCTTGAATGTTTGAATGCCATTTCATGCCTTCTAATTTTGAATAGACATTTTATTGTGGGATCTCTGGACTTGAAAGTACTTTCTCAAATGTGCTATAATTAGGAATGTGGCATGTCTATGCTGTTCATGGTTTTGTAAACCCATGTTGGTGCTACAGTTGAAAATGATTTCTACTTAAATCTTAGAGCTGGTTCTGGTTTTATCAGTGGCAAACTAGAAATCTTAATGCCTGAGTTTGTGTTTTTAGGTCTTTTTAAGAATCTTCTGAAGTGTGATTGTAACTGATTGCAGTGGCCTCTGAAACCAGATAGGGAAAATGCATTTGTTAGATACTCTATTCTATAATATTCTATGAATTATTTATTGAAAAACATAGCAGTCAAATTTCAGTAGATTAGCCAAAACTTGAAATTTTGATATTACTGCCAGATCGAAGATGCTTGGAAGAAAAAGGGTGTATGGGGATTTGGAGGGGGAGAGGGAGGGCGGATATTGGGAACATCATGGTATGTATATGTTAATTTATCCTCTCTCCTTATAACTATGTAACCACTAAGTGAGAATGGTTAAGACATGGAGGATAGGGACTTGGGAGGAATGGGAGCTCAGAATAGGTTTGTGGTTTTTGAAGGTCTGAACAAGACATGGAAACTTGGGATGCTACCTTTAAGTGGTCATCCTCTCATTTTTATTTCTGATTTTATAGCTTTTGATGCTGCATTTTATGTTCCATGATGATAACTTATCTTTTGTCCTACTGTAGTTTTACAAAACTTGGAAAAGTTGTTAGTAGTGAATAAATGGTAACTGCAGTGCAAATATCATGGGTGACATTTGTGAGGGTTACTTTTAGACATAAATGGTAAAGTAGTGTAATCTCTCTGTTCAATTCTATATTTGAGGGCATTACTTGAAATACAGAAACATTAAGGTTTGTCTGCAGGAGCTATCTTTTTGATACTTTACTTTGAGAGATGCCTTTCTCTACTTACCTTGGAGAGCTAAATTGAAGAGTTTAAATCTGCCTTGAGTCTAAAAGCTTTGATCAGATGGCCCAAATTGAATTATATAGTTAATAAAGCACACTTTGAAACTCTTAATGATAAGTGTAAGAATGGTGACATCGCACAAAATGTTTCTTAGAGGAATCTGTAAGCAATTAGGTAAACTTCTAAGTGATAGTACTAAAGAAAATGATTGAATGAATTGATAGAGGAGGAGGAGGAGCTATCTAGCAGTCTGGCTTATATACAGTGGGTTGATGTGAACAGTAGGAAAACTTACCTGAAAATTAATTTCCTTTAGGTTATTTTTAATGATGCTAGTTAGGCTCTAAATTCCTAGAATATTTAAATACATATCACTGGTCAGTTTTTGTTTATTCTCCAGTGTACAGTCCCAGTTACTGGATACTAGAACTTCTAGCCTTGTCAGCAGATTGCAATGCTTCTATGCTAACTTTGTTAGTGACAGTTTTCAACATTCTGTAATGCACTACAAACTTTAAAGGGTTGTCAGTATAATATTTACAGTAAACTTTGATAGTTCATATTTTTCCTGAGTTGCCAGTAAGATAATGACCTTGAACAGTTTGAATATTCCTCTCTAACCATGGGTGAAAAGGTAAGGTACACAGTGTAAGGTTTCTAAATATGACTTATTTGTATATTTTTAATGCAATCATTGTGGAAAAAATAAAAGTAAATTTTAAACCTCTCCTCCTCTTCTCCCTCAGATGGAGTTTTAATTGGAGAATTTTATAAGAATATATGTTTGGGAAATTTATTACTAGTCATGCAACTGAGAAATAAGACTGTGCAAACCTTCATTTTAACCTTTAAAGATAAATTTTCATTCTAAGGTGAGGTCATACTACTGGACTACAAGTATGTATAAATTCAGAACTAGACATTTTTAAAAGAAGTTGCATCAGTTATAAATTATTGAGCTAGTAGTTTGCAAGGTGTGTATATATAGCTTGAAATAGTGGTGAAGTGCTGTGAACTCATTCAGCTGTTGGGCTATCAATATTTCAAGAATAATGACTGACAATAAAAAATATTAAAGATATTTTCCCAGTTAGAATGAAATTATATTGTAGCTGGACCAATCTAAAAACAAGCTGCTGATGAGAAAGGAGGTCATGCTTTCTCCAGTGTGACTGCATGATCGTGCCTCTTTGTAAGCATCTGGCTGCTTGGATAACTAAGTCAATTTACTAAAATGCCAAAAAAAAAAAAATTGCTCTGCTTATACTCTGTTCATCTTAGGGTACATTTGACTCATGATAATTCTTTAAAAAAAAAGCATTTATCTAAAATTGTCATATTTAAAAAAATACATTGCAAGAAAAAGTGGTTAATGTGTTGTTTTTTTGAGAGACTTCTGTGACAAAAATGGCTTTTCTGATGTCTTATGAATACTATTACAATGACTGTAAAAGAAAAGACTGTTTACATTTTGTTGCTACAAAAAGCTGAAATACTCAGGGCAAGCCTTTTATTAAGTTATAGGCTTAATATTATGGAGAAGCTTGCTTTATGAAAAGTAACTGTTTCAGCTAGTTTAGAGATTAATCTCCCCTTTGTGATGCTACCTAAAAGCTTTCACACTGGAAAAGAGACTAGTTAATTTAGGTCTGTCATTTGCTTTTGTGTTTAAGGCTGTAGTTAAAATGATGCAAGAAGAGTATTAGGCAATGATCATATGTTCTCAGGGCTTTCCAAAAAGCTGAGTTAGATAATGAGAAGTTCTGTTGCTTGTAATTTCCCATGTTGTTTTCACACTTAATTAAAATTTGTTCTAGTTGGAGAAAAGTGAGAGGACTGTTGTTGCACCTAAAGTTAATCTGATAAATCAAATAGACGTATTATTTTAGATCAGACGAGTTCTATCTAGAGCAGTGGTGTAATTGCAAGTGAATAGCTACAGATGAGGAAGAATAGAGCATCCTTCTGGTAATGCTTTCCTTCATTTCTCTACCAGCACCAACAAAGATTGGATCATTAAATAAGTAGAAATCGCCTCTTTCCTATGTGATAGTTTAATTAGTTGTTCAGTTTAGTTGGCTCTTTCAGAGGAGAGCAAGTTCTATTTTAAATGTCTGGAATCTCTACAAATATTAAGTGCTGTGTAGGCTACAGTAATTCTGGAAGACATTGAGGCTTCTGGAAGTGTTCTGTTGTAGTCAGGTATTCATTTCACAGAGGCATGGAAACATTTGCAGAGTGAATTCAGCCTTCAGGGGACAAGAAGTGGGCAAATTCCGATGGTAGGATTGGGACTGTTTATTTAGCACAGTTGAGCACAGGCCTCTGAAATGGTACTGCAATACACAAAAAACATTGAATAATTGATGATGGTACCTACAGTGTTGCAGTCTCCTCACAGCAATGCAAAGAGAACGGTGGAAGATGTTCTTCATAAAAGACATGTCTAACAATATTATAGTTACTCTAACTCAGTGTTATTTGACTGGCAGTTTGTAGTCCAAATCTAATTTGCTGCCTTCTTTCAAGTTGCAGAGGCCGACCGCTTGGATAAGATTCATTGCTTTAGTGTTAGATGCTGGCTTTCTTGCACAGCTCAGACCTGAATGTCTTCTGACAATATGGTAAAATAATGAATGTATGTGTTCATTATCTAGTCATATGTTCTCTATTATTATGGGAAATAGAGGACTTGTCATACACACCTTTCCTGAGGTGATGATACTGGTTTTAGACCCATTTTGTTTCTGCTGGAAGGATCTCAGACTCTTTTTGTTTTCTTTTTTTGCATCTAGGATTTGCAGGGGCTGCTGGAATGTGTTTGGTCTTTAAAACCTTCAACCAGGTTTACCTGGTGCTTGAGCATTGCTGATTAGTCCTGATGACCTTATCTGGCCTGCACGGAGCTAGTTTTGATGTTTCTGCATGCATATAGCACTTTATTCACAAACTGAATGACTGATGTAAGCATAATGGCCAGTGGGCATGTACAGTGACTTCTTATCCTATAAAAATGCTGAATGTAAGATTTGACAGACTTGACTAAAGGGGGGAAAAAGAAAGTAGTAAGACGTTTGTAAACCATAGATTGTATTGAATCACTTAACATACCTGACAGCATTTTGGAATTTTAGTATGTTCAAAATTGGATTACAGCCAAACATGACAGGAATAAACAGCAAAAACTCCTACAAAAGCTTTTCACCGATTGTTTTATTTTGAAAAACTCCTTTTTAATGTTACATTGCAATGGTTTTTGGTAGTTGGATACATTATACAGTGAGCTTGAAGATTTAAGGTTGCAGAAAGCTAAAATACTGTAGTACGTAGCTGCTTCCAGCATAAGAAGTCTTCCCTTTTCGTTTTGCTTGCATCAGTGCAGAGCTACCCCTTCTCATGTGCTGCACTCTGTTGCATTGCTGACCATTTGATGAGCTGATTTCATTAGCTAATTTGACAGAAGACTTAATTTTTCTGCAGGCTTAACTTCTGCCAGGTTAGCAAACAGAGCTGCTGGTTCATTTAATGTTCTGAGTGGAAAAGCTGGTGCAAAGGAAGCAACGGGAGCATGCAGCTTGCACCAGAGTTCTGGGGGAAGGTGATAGGACCTGCCCCTTTTTAGCATGAAGCAAGTTTAGGTTAAATCAACGCAGCCTAGCTCATTTATCTTCACATTCCATGCAAGAGAGACTCATCTGACTGAAAATGATAGTCATTCATCAAGTAGCATTGCTGTTGCATTTTTTAGGAAAATAGTGTGCTAACTGTTCAGGCTTCAATGCTTTTTGAAGCAAAACAGGACTTGATGCGAGTACCTTGTGTGTTTCAGTGCTGTTCTCTCCTCCTCTGTGCTCTTCTTGTGATAGTGGCCAGGGCTGCTCTACCTTCTCCCTGCTGTGCTGTGCTCCTCCTGCTGCACCGCTGAAAAAACTGAGTCAGATTTGAAAAATGAGCAGAAATGAGCTTTTTGTACTTCTTAGAAGGGGCAAATATAGAGAATTGGTTGTAGTGTACTTGGAGAAAATTTAAATCTATGGGAAATTCATGTCATGTTAACAAAGAATGTATTTTTGTTCCGTGCCAGTATGCAGGTAATCAAATTTATTTTTAATGAAAGGAGTCCAGTTTTTGTGATATGCTAGCTTTGATTCTGCTTTTTTTTCCTCAATCTAATTACTTTTTTGACAAAAAAAATACCTTTAGTGCCTCAAACTATTCAGAGGGTTATGCTACAGGAGCCTTGTATTCAGAAGTGAAGTTGCGGTGTGACAGAGCTGTAACAAAGGGGGCGAGTCTGCGATTCTGACTTCTCAGTAAATCTGTGGGACTTATAAGTAAATCTATGCTGCCTAATATTGATGAAATAAAATTTGTGTTCCATTCTGGATTACTTAACACACGTTTTAATGCATTCACAAATAAATTGCTGGGTAAAGCAAAGAACTTATCCAAGTGAAACTACAGAGGAGAAGCTGTCAAGATAGACTTCGGTTACTAGCATATCAGCTAAACTGTAACTTGAGTATAGGGATGCTTCTTAGTCATCTCCCTGTGTTCACAGGAGAACTGTTTTCACAATATTTAAAACTGCTGTTGTGGAGAAAGATTTCATTATGATAAATACCATCTCCACAAGATAAGAAGCTTCATTTCATATATCTTGCAAACAAATATTCAGATTACTTATGTTCAGCCTGTGACTGATTAATTTGGCAACATGGATCTGGTGGGACCTAAATCAGTGCTGTACTACATAGTTACAAACCAGATGCTCAAGTTTTGCTTTTTTAATCATTCATGTTTAGAGGTGTACTAAGATGTTCATTTTTGTAAATAAAGCATAAATTATGCAATGTACAGCTAAAACCTTGAGGAAAAGATGATACCGTTGATTAGAAAATATGAAGGATATCTTGGATATCATAGGCGAATTGTCTTGACTACTTATATATTTAAAACAAAAAATGAGAAACAAAGCATTACAGTGAAATGTGTATATAAGCTGTATGTGCCGTATAGACTTCGCTATATCTAATATTTTGAGAACATGTATCATGCAGACAAAAACTTCTACATTCAACTAATTCATACTTGTGGTTTTTTTTATCCTGGCTAACTTTCTTCTGGAGCAGTAGTATTAGAAAGTTCAAGCAGAAAATTGTTGTGTGTGTTTTTTTTTTTTTATTATTGTAGATTCAACAACTTCTGAAATGTGGCTAAGCAACAGAAAACAAAAAAGAAAGAATGCATTTCTAAATGCAGAATTGATGAATCAGTAAAACAGGCTATTTTGGAATTAAGGCAGTGGCGTGTGTTCAGTAAAACCTTTTACTGCTAGTGTGGGTTTCTTTGGTTTGTTAATGAAGAACATCAACAGTTTGTCTTTTATGCAACCAGCAAAACGCAGGCAATTATGTTGAGGGGAAAAAATAAGCAATAGTTGCCAAACTGTATGAAAATAGAAATCATTTCCAAAGATAAGACTAGTTACTGATGATCATGTCTTAGTCAAATTAAATAACATATAGAACAGACTGTTTCATCAGACAGATGAGCTAATTATGAAAATAATTTAAATGCCATTTGCTATTTATGCTCTTTTTTTTGGACAGATAGGGGAAGGAAAAGATTCCTCTGGATTCTCTTGTCTGCTTGGTGTTCAAATAGTTCTAATTGGATTTGTAGTGCTTTAAAATAAGGAGAATATCCAGTTCTGCCTGTAAATTTTGGAAATGTTGGCATTGATTGCAGATGATCTCTGCCTCAGCCTTCTGCAAGGGAGAAATAAATCCCATTTTACAAAGACTAAAAAAAAAAAAAGCTGAATTTACAGGCAGTGGCATCTCTGGAAACTGGAGATGTCTGTATGCAAGCTTATTCAAAGTCATTTTCATGAAAAGTTAAAGAATGGAAGAATAGTTCAATCACTAAAAATTGAATATCTACCAAAAATAGAATCTTTGTTCTTTATCCATACTCCTCCAATTTGCATCTGGTCCAGCCTGATCATCTTCCAGGTTTGCCAGCAGTCTGTGCATATAGTAGTGTAAAAGTACTTGTGCATCGAAAAGTTGATGTTGCTAACACAGGATTATTCTATACTGTCTTGCTAGTCTTTCTATGCGTGCGATGCAGATCTTCTAAACTTTTTATCATAGGGTAGAAATACTTTTCTTTTTATCCTTTTGAAGCACAAATATATCACCAATGTAACAGGTACTGTTCAAACAGTTAGTAGTATACCAAGTTTTATCCTTTTTTTTTTTTACTGTAGTATGTATTTTTTCATCAATAAGCATATGAAAATCTTTCTGCAGTGTTTGTCATGAATTTTTGCTCTTAAGCTATGTACAGTCTTCAGCTACTGCCCAGTTGCTGTCGAACCCTGAAGATGCCTGGAATGCAGTGATGTGGCTGGTTTTTACATTAGATTTTCACATTTAGCTCTGCATAGAAGAACTTGATATTGAAGGAGATTCAACATAGCAGCATTCAAGGCTTATCTTCAACAGGTCTCCACAGATGGGGTTTTCTCCCACAAATCTCTGAAGAGGTTGTAGCAGCAGTGGTGGTGACATTCTTTTTATTGTCTTAACATAGAAGTAAGAGCAATTGTCCATGATGCTGGCAATTGGGGCCCATTTCCGTCCTTCATTTATCCACAGTCTGTAGATACCTTTGCAGTGGTACAACAAACATGTAAACATTTGCATCATCTCCATAAAAGTTGACTTTTGAGTTTCTTTTTTGCTTATTGAATTAAGTGGCTTCTCATGGAAGATAACTATGATGTTCAGCCATCATTGGAATGTTTGCTGTAAAACCTGACTAAATTGCTCAGTATTACATACAATTTCTGAAGAAGCAGACTTTCTGTAGAAAGATCTGTCTTAGCAACTGAACAATATATGCTGTGTAAACTGGAAAAAAATACTTGTTCCTTTAAAGGTCTGAAATAAACAACTTTATTAAATGGACTTAATTATGTAGCTAGATGCAAATGTGTCTATTCCAAAAGGAGTATGGATTTTTAGCTGCTTACAATCACAAATTCACATAGCATATATAAAATGTGACAAGTGTGACTTAAAAGGACTGGCAGAAATTTCAGAAAGCCTAATACTGAAGCTATGGGGATCCTCTGTGCCACATAAACTGTAACTTTCTGAAATCCGTAGTGCTTATTTTAGGATTAAATCACGAACTTCAGAAAGCAATGAATGTCTACTGAAATGGTGAAGCCCAGCTCAGTGGTTAAGCAGATGAATATGGATATCCTTTGTGCGATGTACAAACTTGAACACAACAGATGTTTGCCTGCCCCGTGTTTAAGACAGGCATAGCACAGGCAGCCAGTGACGTAGTTTGGTTTCCATGGCAGTGACTTCATGTTATGTAAGGAAGTTGCGTATACACAGCCCTGGTTGTCATGGTTCTGGGAATCCTGCCTGAACAGTCCTTTCCTGATCAACATTATTTAATGGCTTTAAAAACAATAAAATATCCCCCAGTGCAGTTAGCTGCCTAATGCTTTTAAAGTCTAATCTCTATTTTATTCAGGACATAGCAATGACGATTTCAAGTTACTAGTGCCCAATTTAAAGGCTAAATCACATCTTAAGATCTTCACTGTGCTTTTGAAAGAGACTCTGATTTTGGCCACTGCAGTATACAGCAGTACTGTGTGTCTTCCTTCAGCATGCTAACTTGAAGTTTTACATGTAAATATGCTAAATGCACGCAACACCTCAGGCCTAAATTCTACTTTTGCATCCATTTTCTGGAGAGAGTAAATCAGATGACCTTTGGAGAAGAGGAGAGGAGAAGTAAGCAATCTCCATAAAGCCTTCTGCTGATAATTACTAAGAGTAGTAGAGAAACTTGAAATTGTATAAAATAAATGTTTAAATCTGCTCTTCTAAAGGTGGGTCTCTGTAACCCTTCTTTTCCCTGTGTTTCTTCAATTAAGATTCTCAAATCTTGAATTGGGACAGGTGCTTGAGTTCTTGGCTGTGATAAAGGAATGTAGCTGTAATTGTTGTTGACTTGGTCCAAGCCAAGGAGTTGCGCTTACAAAAAAGCCCTGCTCCTTTATCTGGTTAAGCTATCCAGTAGTAAATGTATTGCAATATCTAAAAGTTCTGCCCCAAATTTGATTTTTGGAGAGCTGATATAGTACCACAGCTAACATATCTTAAAATGATGCACCAGAGGCGTGAAGGTGGAGGAGAGACAGATCTCTACGGAATTCTTTACTGTGTATATTATATATAAAACTATATTAACATTGAAGTGAAGGAGAGTTTATTTTTTTTACTGGCACGACTCATTTAACAGGTCTCAAAAGACCAGTGTTGCTTTACATTCAGATCCTTCCCATGTAGTTCTGTCCTCTCCTTTGTTGTGTGTGTGTGTTTTTTTTTTTTTTTTTTTTTTGACTCTGCTTGTGCAACCCCTTGGTGAACCAGTGCTATTCTATCTGGAGATGTGTGTTTTCTTCTCTGCTTTTAAATGTATTTCTGCAGCTTCTAATAAAGTGTGCAAACTAACCTATCTTAGCTGGGATTTTTCCTCTTGAGTTCACCAAAGTTATATCAAGCTAAGAACATACTATTTTTAGTGAAGGCAACCCTTAGAATATGTTTTCAAAATTGTGTGGAGATCTAAAGAAAAGCTTCTGTACCTGAAAACTTGTGTTTTTTCTTCTTTTCCCCAGTTATTAGCTGGTCTAATAAGAGATGGTAGCTCTTTCTGGTAACCTTGCTTTGATGAGATGTCAGGCTCTTATTTCACTGCTGCCCCAACATCTTTCTAATTGGTATGCACAACTGTCTTGGCAAAGTTGATGCTTTTGACAAAATCAGAGCACTAGGTCTTGACTGAAGCTTTCACTCAATTTGATATTTATTTTTTTCTCCTTTTGTAATAGTGTAAGAGAACTCTGGGATTTAGAAATAAAAGGCCAGGGTTGCCTGTTCTGCTGGTGGAAGTGGTCTCCCCAGCAGAAGGAGCTATTCTCCTTTTGCTGTGCCTACCATGTGAACAGAAATTCACAATAGCAGGGTCCAAGCACAAGAATGGGCAGCGTGTAGTAACTAAGTGTTGATCGTAGCACTTGATCACTTGCGTTCAGTTTCCATCTTCCCTAGGTTCCTTGGGATCCAGAGAACACACTTTTCTTATAATTAATAGGAATGAATAATAGAGCAGCTCTGATTACAGCAGCACAAAACAGTATGGTAAAGAGCATTTCTGTGTGTGGCTTTGTATATTGTTTGGGGAAATACTAAAATTTTGTAAATAAACACTATAATAAAATAATCTTGGATTCAACTCTTACTAAAAAGTCTCAATGACAGCCACTCCTCGAGATCTTGAATTTTGCTTCTGTCTTAGCCAAATGGCACTGTTGTGGAAACCATGAGTTTTTCAAAATGTAATGTGATTATTACATTTAACGGGAGAACAAAAAGCCCTATCTTTAATGGAAAAAAGCACTTTAATTTTTTTCCAAACTTTCTTCAAACTTTCTTGCTGTATATCTTCTGAAGTTGATTGAAAAATATGCATCTGTGGATCTCCAGTAGAGAAGAGTGGAAAGCACAGATACAGAATTGAGGGTTTTTTTGCATGTATAGAATGGCTAAAGACTAATAAATCGGGTATAAATGTTAACATTTCTTATATATACTGTATAGTCATTTAATTATTGATCTGTTAAATCTTTCAAAATTATATGTGGGTGTTAACTCATATTTTGGAATATATGCTTTGGAGGCTTCAGCTTCTAAACCTTCAATTTTGATGCTGGAAATTAGCAAACCAACAGGTTTGTTTAGGATTGCGGTAGCTGTCTGAATAATTGATAGAAATATCAGTGAACAATCCAGTTCTTACAATCCAGTTCTTACAAACCAGTTCTGTTTTTCCATTGTTCTTGCAGGTTTTGTGTATTTCAAATCAACTTACTTTGAAAACTCGTTTCCTTTCAGTTTTTTTTTTTTAACCACTTCCTTCACACTTAAAATCATCCTTTACACGGCTTGGTGTGAGAAGTGAAAAATAACTGGTTTTATAGCTGAGTAAGATAACTCTGTGCTGGTTTAAATGGAGCATTCAAGTTGTGTGATCATCCTATCAACACTATTTTGGTACTTGCTGTGCTGCCTCATGCTTCCATTTTCTCAAACACCTGTAATGTGCTGTTTCTGATGGGCAAAAGGAAGCTCAGTTTTCCTGTTGATGCGAAATACTGCCACGAGGTACTTTGGGCCTAAACCAATATGTTACAAAAGGCAGCAGCCTGGCCTTCTGGAAATCACAGAATCACAGGAGGCCTTCTGGTCCAACCCCCCTTCTCAAGCAGGGACACCTACAGCTGTTTGCCCATGACCATGTCCAGGCAGCTTTTGAGAATATCTCCAAGGAGGGAGATCCCACAGCCTCCCTGTGCCAGTGCTTGGCAGTCCTTCCAGTAAAAAAAAAAAA
>VXAA01000904.1:1278597-1363735 GCA_013399115.1 Anseranas semipalmata
ACTGTAAAAAAAAAAAAAAAAAAAAAGTGCTTCCTGGTATTCAGACAGAACCTCCTGTTTCAGTTTGTGCCCACTGCCTCTTTTCCTGTCACTGGGCACCACTGAAAAGAGCCTGGCTTTGTCCTCTTTGCACCCTCCCTTCAGGTATTTATACACGTTGATGAGATCCCTCCTGAGCCTCCTCTTCTCCAGCCTGAACAGTCCCAGATCTGTCAGCCTCGCCTCACAGGAGAAGTGCTCCAGTCCCTTGGTCTTACTGGGGAGCCCACAGCTGGACACAATGCTCCAGGCGTGGCCTCACCAGTGCTGAGTAGAGGGGAAGGATCACCTCCCTTGACCTGCTGGCAACACTACTCCTCATTATTTTGATTAGTGATTATTGTGATTCATTAAGTTTTTTTCATAAGAACCAAAGAATGTTGCCTGAAATGCTGGATGGCAAAATATAGAATGAGATTGGTCATCACACTACTTTTCCAATCAGAAAATAATATTAAATAAACTTCTGCAACCATCTGTTACTCAAGATCTGTAGGCTAATCTCAGGTCACTTCTATGTAGGACAAAAGCTGCAGGAAGATTCACTAAATACATTGTCACCTTTTTTAGTTTAAAAAAAAAAAAAAAGTCTTTTCTAGATATGCTTATTGTGGCTATAGCAATGTGTACACTTTCTGTGGCATCTCTAACAAGGTGACAACTTGCAGTTGACCAGAAAGAGAATGTTATTAAAGATGTTGTCTCATTCTTCAGATTGGTGGTTTGGTTTGGGTTAGTTGTGTGTGGAGTTTCAAACAAGTGACTGTGTCTAGTTAAACTGGTGCAGAAAATGGGGTAGGATGTCCCTTGATTTGAGAGACTACATATGAAGGGGCAGGACAGAAGTCTTGAATGCATCCTCTTAATATACCTGCAGCCATCCAAGCACTTAGCTTGGCTTCCATAAATGAGGGGAGACTTGCTGTTAGGTAATTCTAGAGGGCTTGTGAAGATGACTCCAAGACAACATCTGTCATGACTTAATAAGGAAGGTCTGCACTAAAATATGGAGGGAACATGTTAAGTCTTCCACTGATTTTTTTTCACAGTTTTTTAGGCACACTATTTCATTGCCATCTAAATTCCTAGTTATTAGTATACGTTCAGGTCTGCTTGGGCTTCTAAACGGTCCTTGACACTGAGCAGGGTCATTTTTGCAGCTGTGACTATAGATGCAATGAAGTTGAAGATCTTTATCCACAGCTGTAAAAATAGGTATAAATAAAAGCCATGTAATTGTTACTACACACTGTTACTTTTTGACCACATCAGAATGAGTGTCTGCTATGCTGTCAGGCTAGCAAAATATACACATTTGTCAGGAAAAAGTGTAATAGTAAGTTTTGTCTGTAGTATATGAGACTGAGAGGTTGTTGCTAACCTAGCGCTCTTCACTGAGAGCATAAAATACTTAGATAATACGACCAGATCAAACAAAAGGTCCTAAGCGCATTTTTAGTTTCTAATCAACTGTTTTTCTGCATACATGATGTCTTATTAATAACACAAAATGCATGATAAAAAGAAAGACAGTAGCAGTTCATTGCAGAATTGACATTTCACTATGCTGAAGAATTTGTATTTTTCGTGCAGTGGTATTAAAAATAGTAGGATGTTTCATCTCACCGTTTGCAGGTTGTCTTATCTAGAAAGACCTATGGATGTGAAGTACAAAACATAGTAACTAATGAAAGAAAAATATGCAGAATTCTCAGCTGTGTGCTGAACAATCAGTAATTACTCTTTTATTTGTCAAATAGTAGGTTGATACCTAACTGTGTTGCATTACGGCAAACAACAGTTATTTCTTTGCATACAGACGATGAGTTGGATTCTGCTTCTGGAAAGTTTTGTTTCTTTACAAAGTAACTGTACATATATGTTTTAGTATTCCAAAAGTCATTTAAACAGTATCTGTCATCACAAACCCTTCTGAACTGAAATTTAAAAGTGTATGTATATCCAAGAAAAGCCAAACACACAGCTGGTGTGTGGTATGCTGTGTCACTGTTCATGTGTGCAAAACAGAAAACTGAATAGATACTACCATCTAAAAGAAAATACTCAAGGATGTTCAGTACCTACTCAGTGCAGCTGAAACACTTCAGGGTCTGCTAGTTTCCTATATATGGTGATTCCGTGGAACTTTAATTGTTGTCTTACTGCGATTCTTGTCCTTTTCTTGGGACTCTCGCGATATTTTAAGCTTGATTTCTTAGACTATTCAGTTCTTCCTTCTGTTTAAACTTTGTATATGTTCCTTTTGAATTTATGGTTTAATTATTTCACTTCCCTGCCCAGTATTTTTCTCTTGGCTTAAATTTAGCCAACGTATTTTTCTTATAGCAAACATAATTTGTCTATAATTACGAATGCTCTGTTGACTTTCCTAAAACACTTCCTGCAGAAGGGAAACATGAAGCATTTTATTGTGGGGGGAGTATTGAACAGAATGCTGGAACATGGGATAAATTGTATCACCAAATAGATTTCTTAGGGAACGTTAAAAATCTAGGAAGGGCATCGATGCACAGAAGATGACTGTTAATAGAAATGCATGAATTCACATGTTTTATGTGCTTGCAAAAATGAGTTTTTGTAATCTGTTATGTGGTGAGAGATAATGCACCAAAACTTTTTGGCTACTTTCAAACTAAACAGTAGGAGAGAGATGTAAACACCTCTATAAAAGCAAAGGTGTACCTTTAGGTAAGATTGCCTCTCTGTCTTGTGAAGTGTTTCTTTTAATTCTAACATTCCAAAACATTCAGCGTTCTGGCATCAGGCTGTCAAAGTATTAAAGCACTTACTGAACTTTAAGTGTGAATAGTCATGTTGAACTTGCAGGCCTACGTGGTTTGGTGTACTGGCCTCAAAATGCTCGGTACACACAGGATTGAGGCCCTAAAGTAGCATAACAGAAATCAAATAATTGTTTGAGTTAATAGCATACCCTTAATACAAGAGCTCTAAAGGAAATTACCCTGTAGTGTTCCTGTTTCTCTCTCAGCTAAACTATATGAAGAATGGGTTGTAACTAGCAAAATCGGTAATTATCGTGTGGATGAATGTGTGTGATTCACATTATTAGATAAAACTGTAGCCATCCTTCAGCTTTAAATGCATGTCAGGTATTTTGAGCAGGCCACAGAAAGCAAGACGCAGTTGGGTGGCTAACAGCATGGTTCCCCCTTGCAGCTACTTCCAGGACGGAGCTGGTGCGCTCTGCTTCCTGTGACCACTGCCAGCCGCTCTCCGCTCTTCTCTCAGGAGGTTTCTGCTTTTCCATTTATCTCAGCTCAGCTGTTTGTTTGGTCTTACTGTGTAATATGAAATGTTAGCGTATAAGACCCAATATTGCTGCTGAAATTTCCATAGCATGGAGCTGTATCTGAAGTTTAAAAGCATGGTAAATATATAGTGTAGATTTGATTTGATTTTTTTTTTTTTAATTTTAGGCAAAATTAATGTATTTCCCAATATCAAACCTTCCTGTAATGGATGCAGTGAGACTTCTGAAATATTTTCTTCTAGGCAAACTTTTAATAAAGATTTGAACTAAATGTTAGCTTTTACAGTAAGTAGAAACCAACTAAAGTGCTTCATGCCCAGCAGTGCTTCTTTTTCATCTTTTGGTATGTCATTTCAGTGGGGACCAAGGAGGTTGTTAAATGTTTCGCTTTTTTTTTTTTAATTTTAAAAAAGCGGGAATTAGAAGGAAACGAGAAGACTCCCAGAGTCTGGTAGAGATCACTGTTAATTTTGTTACATGTTTGATGGATATCTAAAAGCAAACAACAACCAAAACACAAACTTTATAATGACTGGCCCTTAATGTGTAAGAAAATAGCTTTACATAAGTAATTTTTAACTCATTACTTACCATTAGCATTAACAAATATTTTAAGGCCATACTACAGTAGGAAAAACAAATATCTTAGTCACATTAAAATAAGTGACTTTTTTTTTTTTTTTAGAATTTCTTTCTGCATAGGGTAACAAATAAATGATACTGAGAACAGTTTATATTAGTCTTTCAGAAAGGAACATGCTTTGAATACAAATCTCTCTTAATAATCTGTGCCTACCTGTAAAGGAAAGCAAAAGAAAATCTCATCTTCTGAGTGACCAGATTATCTTCAGCTTTCACTAACACTTTGCTATCAAAGATGTGGTGCATCTCAAGCTGTTACGCATCTTTGAAGTCTTGAATTCTGATTTTTTTTTCCCCTCAGACTATAAAAACTGTCAAAGTGTGGAACTACTGTGTTTTGTACTTTAGTGGAATTGCAAGTTCCATAAGTAATGCTGATAACCAAGAGTACAGTAGTAACCCCAAAATGCATCTCAATAATACTTCACAGTTTTGATGGTAATTATGTCTGCTTTCTCAACAATTATTTTAAAACGTTATATAATTACAGATATATGGAGTTTGGGGGTCATCCTCTTTATGTTGGTATGTGGACAACCACCATTTCAAGAAGCAAATGACAGTGAAACTCTGACCATGATAATGGACTGCAAATATACAGTGCCACCTCATGTGTCCAAAGAATGTAAAGAGTAAGTAGAGTACTGAAAAACTTAAGCATTCATAGAAGTGGATTTTTATTATCTTTGAGAGTACCCATACAATTTTATCAATGTGGGAATATTCCTTGTCTGTTAATAAGATATTGTGGCTACTGCTTTTGCTTAGTTGTTAGTATTTGTGCCCATCAATGGAGCAGTTTCTTGGGCAGCAGTACAGCATTTTTTTTTTATTTCCTGTATCTGTTCTTACTAAAGGTTAATCCCATGATATTTATTGCCACTACGTTTTTCTCACACTTCTGTGAAACTTCATTTTGATTTATGCAATGTATTTTTCTTTTATGTGTCAGTTGTCATCCATTTTATAAATGATTTGAGAAGCTACTCACTACTGGCTGGCTTTGGCTACCATTCTTGCTGGACAAATTACAAGGTGTTGCTCAAAGTATTTTGTGGCAGAGGTGACAAAGTTAATGATGCCTGTAGATTTCTGTGCAAAATACAAGTTGTCAAAACCCAAGAATATCACAGCAAGTTTTGCACGTCTCCTACTGAAACTGCAACTCCAAATCAACATTCTAGGCAATCACAGGAGAAAAATAATCTGTCTGCAAATACCATATGCCACTTGGGAATCATGACTCATTTTGATATGTTTTTCTGCAGTGTTCGCTGCAGCTTTTTTATTTTTTTGATATGTTCCAATATTGGCCATATGATGAAGATGGGTTAATGAGATCGTCAGTCCTTTTAATATATATCCCAGTTGCATCTCTGTCCAGTCAAAAGACTAGAGCAGCAGCTAGGATTCTGTTAGTTGACATAGAAGGAAATGTATGTTGTAACTGATCATAGTGACCATTCCTCTCTTCACCTGTCTTCTGTGTGGTCCAGGAATCTAATGCATAACATGATGCCATAGCTGGTTTTCATGTCTTGTAGTGTCTGGCATTTCCAGTATTACAGAAAAGCTGCTGTTAGTGCTCTCAACAGCTTGAAGAGGTTTACATAACGGGCTAGGTTTAAAGTACAATACAGGAAGAGGTTTAAAAGCTCCTATTAGTGAATTCTATCGGAATAAATCTCTTGAGATGCTGCATATGGTGCTGGGGCCAAGGAATTTCTGGGGTTTTGCATCCTTTTGCTTAATATATTGGCTAACACTGATTTGCTTAAAGGCCCAAGATCTGCTTTCTGTATGCGATAACATCAGCAATTATTGCCAGTTACCAAAGTGCTCTATAGGTTAGGTTTTCTTAGGGAAATGACTCTGAGACTGCCTAAACTTTCTGCTTTGAGTGTAAACATTCTTGGTGTTCTGGGATGCATAACCAAGCCTAAAGCAGGAGGCACATGCAGTGCATTTGTGGTGCACTTTACTACAGGTGTTTTACTACAGGTGTAGTTTAAAAAAAACAAGAGTTAAATGAAGTGCATAATTTGTTCTCTATCTGTTGTAATATTAATAAAACTGAAGAAAACAGGCTCCCCTGCCTCACCTGGACTTTCCTTCTGGTAAAGGCAGAGACCACAGATACTAAGTGTATATGTTACATTCCTTTATTTACAGTAGAGTTTTAAGAAGTTTGGATTAACCTCCATTTTTAATTCCCTATATCTCACACCAAAATAAAATAAAATTGCAATTTCCTCTGTGATTTGTGTGGCCTTGCAGTTTGAAGTTGCATGGTATAATATAGTCAGTGGAGTAACTAAAGCCTTACGTGAGAAGTGCTGAACTTTCATTCTGTGTTTTGAAGCAATAATGTTCCAGTAAAACCTTGGCACCAAAACCGTTACATCCATGTTCTGTTTAGTGTTCAAAGCCAAAAATACCTCCCCCAGGCTTTTTTCATGACATACATTGAAACTGCACATGTAGTAAGCTAGTAGAGATAACGCTGTGCTAATCAAGTCTTCTTTCTCTGTTTGTTTTGGGAATTTATGCGTTTCCCTACCTGCGCTTGTAGACAATCAGTATCGACCCATTAGTTAGTCACTTCATCATCCCAGATAGTGTTTTTTTTCTCTAAGGGTAGAACAGATCACTGTGCTTTCACAGATACTGAAGAATCAAATGCCTGATTGCGATTTCAGAATAAAATATTTCTTCTTAGCTTGCCATTCCATATTCTTGTTGACAGCAGCAATAATAGAAAATTATATTTCTGTTATTGTACAGACCAGCCTGTAGGCCATCTGTCACAGTTGCCATATAAACCTATTAAAAATAAATAAATTAGAAGAATCTAAGTATAGTAAATGAAAACTATAGTGTTTATGATATTTATAGTTTTTAATAGGTAAATCGTTTCAGCAATATTTGGAATGTCTTTGAGAATAAATAATTTCTCATCATATTGCTTACAGTAGAGACTTCTAAGGATCTATATGGACTGACAGCAGAAAACTTCTTCTTAATGTTGCTCTTACAATGGCTGCTTTTTAAACACGTGAGTGCATTTTGTTTAGATTTATTTTTTATTCACAGTCTGATTACACGGATGTTGCAGAGAGATCCGAAGCGAAGGGCATCTTTGGAAGAGATTGAAAACCATGCGTGGCTCCAAGGAGTTGACCCTTCTCCAGCAACAAAGTACAATATTCCTCTTGTGTCATACAAAAATCTGTCCGAGGAGGAACACAACAGTATAATACAGCGCATGGTTCTTGGTGATATAGCAGACCGAGATACAATAGTGGAGTAAGTTCTCAATCTTCTATTGTTTATTTTGTGCATCTGTCATTGTATTTGATTAAAGAATGTCATAAGAGCCTGGGTATTTCCATGTTAAAATATTAAGCCATTCAGTTAACAAACAAAGTATAATCCTGCTCTTGTGAGAGGATTCTAGGATGAGAAATACTTAAGTAGACCCAGCCTTAGGCAAAACTTCAAGAAAATCTTTTGGAACAGTGTTTGATTCCTGCAGTAGTTTGCAATCTTGAGCAAATCTGACTGCTTTGAAATCCGTGCCTTGACTTATGCTTCATATCTGTACTCGTTATGTCTGTTCTTATGCATATTTAGAGGTGATAAATTCTAGCATTTTTCCCTTAGTATGCTTCTGGTATACCTGAGTCTTTGTAATTTAAAACACTCTTTCTTTTATCTGGATAATGCAAAATTGTCATTGTCACTGAGTGAGCTTGCTAGAAAGCTGCATATTTTCTTCTAATAGATTAAACCCCCCAAATCTCTAAAATATTCCCCAAGTTGAAAGAGGGCATAATTGTTTATTTCTATTCGTTCATGTTTAACCTGGAAAAAACTCCTAATACATTAACATTTGGAGGAAAAAAAAAAAAGCACAGTCTATCTTCTTAAGCTTTTAGATGCATAACAGTGGCATCCTTTATGTTAGAATGTCTGAATGATGCTTACTGGTTTACAAACTTAATTTTATTGTAAAGTTAATGTGACAGCCCTAAAATAATAAAGGTTTTTCATCCAGTTGTTAGATTAATGAGTATTAGTACTTTGTGGATGTATGTGCCAATGGGAAAGCACACTGGGAAAGCCCACTACTGGTGCATAACATTAATGAAATACAATTTTATCATTTAAAGTATGTTCAATAAAGGAATTTTATTTTTTCAATAAAATTCTTTTTTTTTTGAATGATATCCTAAAAATATCCTCACTCAGCCACCATGAAATTACTAGACTTGTGGGCTTTTTATTTTTCGTAAGACCAAGACACACTTGTCAAAACATCAAAAATATTCAGTTCTGTTTTCAGGTGCTGTTCCTGCTATGAGAAATACAGCGATATGTGTGAGCTTGCACGTCCAGTTTTTAGCAAGCCGTTGATGTATGGTTTATTTCATGTTTTGTACTTTCCCTAGGGCGCTGGAAACTAACAAATACAATCACATCACTGCTACTTACTTCTTACTAGCTGAAAGGATTCTGCGAGAAAAACAAGAGAAAGAAATTCAGACCAGATCTGCAAGCCCTAGCAACATCAAAGCTCAGTTCAGGTAAGAATTTAAGAATCTAAATGTTTCGTTGTTGTTGTTGTTTTAACGTGGCGTATTATTGAATTACTCGAG
The DNA here is from genome assembly GCA_013399115.1 of Anseranas semipalmata. Lineage (NCBI taxonomy): Eukaryota > Metazoa > Chordata > Aves > Anseriformes > Anseranatidae > Anseranas > Anseranas semipalmata. The sequence goes on from VXAA01000904.1 coordinate 1,287,229, forward strand.
TACTACTACTTAAAAAGTTGTAACATGCTTATTCGTTGCCAATTTTAAGTGTGTTCGAAGTGCTGTGGACGCTTCAGAAGCTGTTCAGAAATCAGGTACCAATATTTTCAATTTTACTATTTTCAGGATATGATTAAAGAATTTGAAGTCTGTATCTGAGGTAGTAAGTTTTCACACCTGCTAGGAACAGGCATGTTCATTGATCTTCAGTTCCTCATAGAAATTGTGTATGTAATATCCCTGGAAAAAATCAGTTGCATAATCCCTAAATGTGTTGATGAAGAATTAGTTATAGAGGAGAAATCACTCTGAACTTGATGTTAAGCTTTAGTTGTTAGCTTTGGCTTTAATGGGCTGAACGCTCGCTAAATTAAGCTTAGAGCAAATATCTTCAGGTTATGTTCGTTTCTTTTTAATGTAGTTTGATATGTCTGTTCTCTAAGGAAAATCATTGAAATAACTGCTTTAATCATCCATTTAAAGATACTGCCATAAAATTTTTAGATTGACAAAAACATTATTAAAAAAACGTATAGAAAAGTTTCCTGAAATACTCAAAGCTTCAGCTTGTGACAGACAGTAAAGCAAAAGGGGGGAGGAAGGGGGTTCTGTCACGTAGTCAGTGATCGATATGTTCAACCATCCATTTCCTGTTCAACCCATTATCAAAGCATCACGTATTTTCAGTTACAGAAACACATGCTTAAAAACAACAGAAACTCAGGAGGTGAATAGTTTCTACTTGCAAATTGATATTGGGGTTTCGAACTGTTATTTTTCTTGAATACTTTGTTTTTAATTTGCTGAGTAAGTGTTAGACTATGACTAGAAATCTGCTGGTGTTGAGAAGAATCTTCACTGGCCCATCTTGACAATCTTTCCAGTGAAGATGGAGGTGGTATTGAGACATCTCCGTTAATTTTTAACCTCCAGTCTCTTCAAAAAGTTGCCTTTTAGGCTTTGGTAAAATATTATTGGTAACTATTATTAGCAATAATAACAGTTGTTGGCAGCTAATCTCTTAATGAGTGAAGAACATTAAGTGCTTGTGCTGATGTTAAGAGTTGCTGCCTACCTTCAGCGTTGTTAATGTAGCAGAGAAAAAGCCAAGACCGCTCATTCATCTCAGAGATTTCTTTGTGCGGCTTTCATGCAATGTCGTGTGTGAAGTCATATAATAGGAATGACAGAAGGGAGATAAATGCGGTGGTTCCCTTCTGGTGCATATCCATGTTTTACTTGGCCTAACTGACAGAAGGTATGACTACCTTCAATCTACAAAAAATGAACACTTGTTACAAATTAAGGGCATGCATATTGGAAAATAGGTTCAAGATGCATCATCTCCCTTGATTGTTAATTGTTTAATTTACAGAAACCTGAATGGTCTAGAGCTTGGTGTTTCAGAGCTTACCTCTCTTCAAGGGCAATACTATACCTTTCGCTCAGTGGTTCTCTGTCAATGACTCACCCTCTTATTTTATGTCAGTCAATCTATTTTAAAAGAAATCCAATCAGAGCATCAAATGTGTCCAATAGTAAGTATTAGTTATAAAAGAATTAGAGGAAAACTTTGAGTTCAAATGAGTTCTAAACCTGTGAAGTCTGCTTTTAAATCGTTTTTTTCTCTGCATCAGTTTCACTGTTTCATTAAAACAGCTGCTCCAGTTATATCAGGAACCAGGACAAATAAGTCTATTGAATCTGAATCTTGATATGAATGTGTAATGTTGAATGGAGTAGTTACAGCCTGCCTTACTGGTACGAATTTTCTTCTCATGACAAGCACACCCGTATAAATTGAGGAACTCTTGCCTTTAATAGTCCCAGGTAGCATTCAGGCTACTCCTTGTGTTCATGATGGTTCTAAATTCAAAGTATTTATCTAGAATGACCTCATGGAAAAGACAACAAAATAATGCATGTCTTTGATTTCGAGAGTTTAAAAGATTTAAAAGAAAAAACAAAAACCAACACAAATAACTGACTTGAAACCTGGAGCTGTCCTTTTGGCCCACTCTTCTCTAAGACCTACTGGGAACAACAGTGGGGGAAAGCAGGGAGGCAAACATGGACTGCTATGTGAGATACGCATATTGTGGTGAGGAGGCTTATTGCCTGGAAACTGCAGTACTCTTAGATACTATATTTACTCTTTGTTGTGACAGCCACAGAACTCTCTGCCTTTTTTGCTGACAAACCAGTCTGCTCTTACAGCGCTGTAAATTCTGGAAACACTTAGTTCTTCACTTTTTTGTCACTTTTGTAGTTATGCTTCTAATTTACTTAAGTCCTATTTGTTAATCGGTGACAGTTGTGTGTGTTTAAAATACCCACCATAGCACAAGTCATCAGAAAACTAGGCCAGTGGTTTCCAGCGTTTCTGGAGTCAGCTGGGGCCTAAGGGAGGATGCCGGCGTCAAACCAAGGAGGACCACAAGCTTAGGCTCTGCTTCTTGCTGGGCAGTTTGGGTCAGAGGTGCCAGCTGTGTGGCCTCCCTCAAGGCCAAGCCACTCTCTGGGGGGAAACTGGTGAGAGGGCACCAGCAGCTCCTGGTGGCTGCTGTATGGTGGCAGCCAGGTGCCGTTGTTACAGGTGTCCTGGTGGATTTTTGTATCGCCGGCCTGTTAACTGAAACTGGAGCTAGCACTTCAAATCAAAATCTGCAGTTAAGCTTGGTGGATTTAATGCTGACTTTAATAAAGTACTCTTCTTCAAAGTTCGTACGATTGGGAAGATGGTTGTGAATTGTGGCATCTCACGCTTCAGGATCCTTTTCTATCCAGCAGTTACAGAGGGAGCCTTGAGCAAACACAGTCCTAATGCAGGTGCTTCCATTAACTATAAACACTTAAAAAGAACATGTTTAGAACAACGATAGCAAAGGGATGTCTGAGCTTTCCTTGTTTCATCAGCTTGACCTCCGAAACCAGCCGAGAACAGAAGCTGGTACAATCCTTCTGTCTTGGTATGCAGACTGTGCAAGCAAACAGATGGGGTCATACCTGGTGTGAAACGTTCTCTGCTTCCTCTCCTGCTTCCCTGCCATGCCTTGGTTCTAAACTGGGCTGCAAAGTCATGTGGCCCTTTCTGTTGGCACACCCCAAAATATGGTTGGGAGTGTCTTGTAATATGCTATCCATATGTGAACAGAAGTCTGCTACAGCTTTTCATGCATTGTGCTGGATCATTTTAGTTAGGTAAAGTCATGTGATTGGCAATTTCTTTTTTTTTTTTTTAACTTAAAGATAACTCTTAATTTGAGCAGTTAGAAAAAAATTCTTGTTCTACACAAGAAATGTGGAGCTTACGCTGAGTGAAGCAATTGAATTATTCAGTATTAAGGTGTTGGTCTGTACGTGTTGGTCTTTTGGATTGGGCTTTCAAAATACAGAGAGGAAAGACTGTCAGTCTTTGTTCTTAATTTATTCTGTATGATGAGAAAATTCCAATATATTTCAGGATTTAAAGTAAAATATAAATCATTAGATACTGGCTTAGATACTGAAGATGAAAGACATCAGCTGCTAACTGTAAAACTGATTTACTCTCAAGTGTCACTTCTTTCATTACATTCATTACTAGGACCCGAGGGAACAGCTTGAAGCTGCGGCAGGGGAGGGTCAGGCTGGGTGTTAGGAAAAGGTTCTTCACCAAGAGGGTGGTTGGGCACTGGAACAGGCTCCCCAGGGCAGTGGTCACGGCACTAAGCCTGCCGGAGTTCAAGAAGCGTTTGGACAATGCTCTGAGACACATGATCTGGTTTTTGGCTGGTCCTGTGTGGAGCAAGGAGTTGGACTCAATGATCCTTGTGGGTCTCTTCCAACTTGGGACATTCTATGATTCTGTGATTTTGATTTGAGGCTAATGCTCGGTACACAGTCATACATTTTGTGACACTTGAATAAACTGTAAATCACAGTTCAGTCTTAAGCAATTTGAGATCTGAATTCATGCGAATGTATTATTCCAGTTGCTGAGTTAAGGTCAAATAAATGTATGATCTCAATTTATGTGTTTGAAATTAAAGGTGATTTTGTAGAACAGAGCTCAGTCTGAATGAAACTTGCTGAAAATAGGAGAATGTTTCTTCTGACTTGTATTTTCAGCTTCACTTATGTTAATTCCAATCTGATTTTTATATTAAGAATACTGGGAAAAAAAGTAACAAAAGCTTCAGATTAGGATAGTATTGTAAACTACTTTAATTCAACTTGTGCTTGAATCACCTCATATCTTCCTGTAGGGCACTGGTGTTTCTACCTAGTTCAGATTATTTTCTTTGAAATGCAATTATTTAAAGTTTTTTATTGCTCAATTCATTTTCTGAACAGTGATTTTTTTTAAGATTTCATTTGAAGACATAATTTCTAAACTATGCTTTTGTATATACGACATTCTTTTCAAATAAAAGCATTTCTAAAGGAACGCACATTCTTTGAGAACGTTTCCTTCTCAGTTATTCAGTATTGCTCTTTACGAATATGTCACTCAGCAGGTCAATCAGTGTGGCAGTACTTGTGCTCCTCTTGTACAGATCTTAGATTTTCTTACATGTTCTTAAATGCTCACCATGATCTGACTTTTGTTTTATCCTTTATATTTGTTTATGTAGGCAATCATGGCCAACGAAAATCGATGTACCCCAAGATCTGGAGGATGACCTTACAGCTTCACCTCTCTCCCATGCAACTGTTCCTCAGTCTCCAGCTCGCACGGCTGAAAATGTTCTCAATGGTCACAGAAGTAAGGCCCTCGGTGATTCAGCAAAAAAAGAAGATATCCCTGAATTAGCTGGACCGGCACTTTCAGTAGTACCATCAGTGAGCTTAAAACCCACTACAAGTGGCCGGAAGTGCTTGTTCAGAGTAGAAGAAGATGAAGAGGAGGATGAAGAAGATAAGAAACCTATTTCTCTTTCTACTCAAGTTGTTCTGCGCCGTAAGCCTTCAGTTACAAACCGTCTTACTTCAAGAAAGAGTGCGCCAGTCCTCAATCAGATCTTTGAGGAGGGCGAGTCAGATGATGAGTTTGACATGGATGAGAACTTACCCCCAAAGCTCAGCAGGTTAAAAATGAATATTGCTTCACCTAGCACAGTGCATAAGCGCTACCACAGGAGGAAAAGTCAGGGACGGGGCTCTAGTTGCAGTAGCTCAGAAACAAGTGATGATGACTCGGAAAGTAGGAGACGCCTAGACAAAGATAGTGGGTTTACCTACTCCTGGCATAGACGGGATAGTAGCGAAGGGCCCCCTGGCAGCCAGGGAGATGGTGGTGGACAAAGCAAACCAAGTAACGGAAACGGAGGAGTTGACAAAACAAGCCCAGGTGATAACAGCAAAGGCGGGGGAAGTCCCTCCAGTAGCTCCAGCGGTAGCACCAACAACACTTCAGGTTCCACTCGTAGATGCGCTGGATCTGGAAACTCAATGCAGTTATCGTCTAGAAGTGCAGGGGAACTGGTTGAAAGCCTGAAGTTAATGAGCCTTTGCCTAGGTTCACAGATTCACGGCAGCACTAAATACATTATTGATCCTCAAAATACTCTGTCATTTTCCAGTGTAAAAGTACAGGAGAAATCAACATGGAAAATGTGTATAAGTTCCAGTGGAAGTGCAAACCCAGCTTCATCATTGGGCAGCCTAAAGTTTTTTTCTGACCAAATGGCAGACACAGCAAATGAATTGGAACGGATAAAGAACAGGAACTTGAAAAATAATGTGCTACAACTACCTCTCTGTGAAAAGACGATATCTGTGAATATTCAGCGGAACCCAAAGGAGGGACTGCTGTGTACCTCCAGTCAAACCAGTTGTTGTCATGTCATTTGACAATGGCCTGACTTTAATAGCTCGATCTACTTGACAACATCATTCTTCCTGTTCAGAGCTGTGAACACCTTGTCACTGAACCCCCTTTTGTTGTCTTAAGATTTTTAAGTGGGCTTTGAGCAGTTATTTATTACACTTTAATTTTGTGTTTGCTTGATGGTAATGACAATGCATGGTCTTTGCATGCTGCTAGCCAATATGTTTTTCTTTTTCAACAAAACAGAATATTTTATTGTGTAATTTTTACATTTATAATTTTACTATGGAAGATCTAGATTAAATTAAAATGACTATCTGGATCCTAATGTAAATGGAGCACTTAGAAGTTTCATGTTCTGCACTTAAACCAGAGAGAGAAGCTTTTGTTTGCTTGTGAAATGTTAATTCTTGTTCTGACCTTCTGTGATATCTAAAATATGTGATATGTGGCATACTTCTATGTGTCTGAAACAGAACCAAAGCAATAATGTTTTGATGCTGAAAACTCTTCAGGGAGCTTTCAGATGTTCCAAGGCTTGTACAAAGCAAAGATGCACTGAAAATTAGTGATCTTGAAATATGATTTTAAACCCACACCTATTTGTCTTAAGCTATGATAGGGATAAAGATGTGGCTCAAAAATCAAACTGAAAAGATCTTGTTTTGCTAGAGGCAGTTGTGTTTTTTCTTTTTGTTGTTGTTGTTTTTTTGTTTTTTTTTTGTTTTGTTTTTGTTTTTGTTTTTTTAAAAAGCAAGTAGATTTGTAAGGCAGCTTTTTCCCATAGAAATATGTTAATATAACAAGCAGACAATCTTCTTTTTTAATATAACAAAGGTAAATTATTAAGTCTACTTCTGAGTTTTTACATGCTAACTGAAAATAAAGTATTTGTATGAATTACTTTCGTTATTAGTATATCATGACACTTACTATTTTAGGTTTATACCTTGTAAGCCTTCCTCCATATCCTCTCCTTGCCTCCCTGAGATTTTTCAAAAGGCAATAAGGGATGGAAAACTTTTAAGTAATTGGATTCAAGTTGAATTAGTTACTGTCATTTACATTTTTCTCATTATTAAATCTAACTCTTTTAATACTTAAAATACTGCTGTTTCCCCATACATGCACCAGTTATTTTCCCTCAGCATTCATGCTTCATAAAATCAGTAAAAACAGCATATAGGAAAGTATTTATTTTACAGCTATTTGCCTTTCTGTTGGATTTCCCATTGCCATGACAAGGTCTTGGTTTAGAGTATTTGTGTACAAATGGATACTTTTGACCAGATAAATTAACTTGTGGAATTTTATTATCTAGAACAAAATATATTGCAGATTCCTAGTTTTGGGAAAGGCAAGAATGGTTTTATTTTTTCATGCTGTGCACTGGGTCTTCTGAGCAATGCTAGTAAAACTGGTGGTGTTATGTAGCAGCGCCCTGGCCAGACGTTGGATGTCTGAGAGGAGTTTACACTGTTTAGCATATTGTCACATTTGCAGAATGGTCAAAGACAACACATTTCACGTCCGCTGTAGAGTGAGTAGAGCACCAAAGAACTGCGTTACACTTGGTCATAATTTCTACAGTTCATGACAGCTCTTCTTGATTAGTAAAAGACTTTACTAAGAGAGTCTAAATTGTATGGGGTATTGTTACTGGCTGGCCTAGCCAGGGATTTTACATTCTGCTTCCTAAACAAGGCAAATGATAAGCATTTTACTTTTAGTTTTAAGAGATAGTTGCAGTTTAGTCAGCGTGATATTTATAAATCAAAAACTACAAGACTAGATGTGTGGGTGAAGCCATAGAACATATTTGCTTGAAATTTTTTGAGCAGGGATCTTATAAAGGGCCAGAAATAAGATGTGTGGTTCACAGACAGTGAGCGTAACATCGAAGTAGGAGAAAAGTTTATAAAGGGCATTGGCAATAAACTTATTTGTTGCAGCTTTTTTTCCAAGTATTGTAAATACTCTTTCCTGATATTATGTACAGCCTTGGAATGGCACCTTTTAACTAACCCCAGGTGTATTTTGTTTCCAATGTTTTTATATACAAATGTATATATGGTGCTCACTTTAGAACAGCAGTGTTGACCATTTATGCTGCATAGTTGTATTATAGCCTTATTAGTTGTGTATGGTTGGTTGAACCTTTGGGTGTACAAATGTTAGTCTGAGTGGTGTCCTTTATCCCTTTGTTGATAGGTGAATGATTGTGCATGTGGTGTACGTTGTATTATGTTGTCATGTAAAAGGAAGGGCGAGAATAACCACTACATTAAGATAATATTGGACCAAACTATTATTTAGAGCAAGTAAACAGTTTCTTGTACCCCTTAACGTGTCTTTAAAAGTTGCAAATAGTTACAGTAGTGTATAAATTAAATATTGTGGAAAAACAATTAGTCTTGTATTTTTCTGTGTGTATATATATACATATATATATATAAAATAATGTACCTCTAGAAACTTCATCTGTATTTAAGATGTGACAATCTTGACACAGAATTTTAAGAGTAGCAGTATAAATGAGCAGAATTAATGAACAGAAATATAAAAATTTCTCACCAAGAAAGAATCCGTGTGTGTGTGTATTAAGAGGGTACAGAAGTAGCAGCTGATCTTATTGCTTCCAGCAGTGTTTGGCTTTTTCACTGTATAAAAACTCATGATGTGTGACAGAAATGGAAAATCCAGTTAATAAAAGTAATATCTTGACTGATGCATAACGTATGATTTGCACGTCACTGCAGTTTGTTACTCCTAGCGCTCACTGGGTAAGGGCAGCGCAAGCTCTTGGTCGAGTACCCGCGCTGCAGCACACCGCAGCTCAGGCCTTCGGAGACATGTTTGCTGGGAATGGGTTCTTGATGCTGCAGACACTGAACAGTCACTTGAACGTCACTGAACAATTTCTCATGTAATAATACATTGAAGTAGAGAATGGTAGAAAGGCAAGCTCAGTTGCTTTGGAAAAAATACAACTTTGTGTGTGGTTGCATGTTTATTTGCAAACATTTGGATAACCTGGTGCTATTCTCTTGCATAGTTAAAAAAAAAAAAAAAAAATGTTCATTTGGGCTTATAAAAGGTGTCATGGATGGCACCTGCTAAAATAGCTTTTTGTCTACAGGTTAAGGTAGCTATTTCTTAGGCAGAAGTTCAAAATGATTTAATTGGTTGCATGTTTTGTAAATGTTACAAGCTAGTGTTCACCTAGAGAACTTTATCATAATAAACTTGTCCAACTTACCATTGTAGCAAACCTAGGCCAGCTAGCAGGTGCTTTTCTGTCTGGTGTCTGGCAGCTCTGGAATATACAATACAATGGGTTTCAAAATCTCAATTAAAATATTTGTTGTGTTTGTCTGAGTGAGACCAGCCTTAGCCGTGTGCGTGTCCATGACAGTTACGGGAAGGATATCTCACCCACCCTGCTGTAACTGGGGAAAAATAAGGTGCTTTACTTGTCTCAGGTTTGACTTGTTAGGCAAAATGATTGGTTGTATACCAGCTTGCCACGTCTGCGTAGGTGGTATGTAAGATGATTTTCTTGTAAAGAAGTACGTGAGTTGAAGTTTCACCGAGTATGTGTTTTTAATTCCAACCTAACCCAGTGCTATTATTCTCTGCAATGTAAAATGGTAATAGTAAAAAAAAAAAAAAAGTGTTAACATCAGCACTGATACACATCAGAAGTGAATAGCAGGGCATGCTGGCTTCGTGCACAAAAAGGCGGGCACCTTTAGACAAAGCTGTTGTCACCCAAACCACGAACGATACAAAACCACGCTGTAAGACGTAGCACTCACTGAATGTATACTCCTGCTTTGTTTCTGCTGTCAAATGTAACAGGATGCCAGCAGTTAATTCCACTTATTTACTGCAACTGCTTCACAGTGTACATTGTATGCCTGCATCCCACATTGCCGTGTTTAGACTGCCATGTGCTGGAAAACATCTGCTCCTGAACACTTGGGCTAAAATTAAGTACGTCAGTACAGAACTGAGAGAACAACTGAAATACCTAAGCTCAAATACAGGCATGGGCTGTCCATGTTGTCACTTTAAAACTTCTGTGCCTTAACATGTAGCTAGTAGATTAATGCATTTTTTTGTTTGTTTGTTTGTTTTCAAGGTACTGTGAAAAGCATTTCAAGTTGAGGAGCAGGGTAGCTGAGCCAGTAAGCAGCAGAGCTAGCCAGTGCTTTCAAAATGCTCTGCCAATTTTGCCCCACACAAGCTCGTTTCATAGTAAGACAGGCAGGCCTGCCTGAGAGTGCCTGGTTTGTTATGTTTTCATGCATGTAACCACTCTACCCTTAAACAGGTTTTTCTCTGGTGACGCAGGAAAGAGCTGTGGAAGTGCTGCCTCCTGGGAGACCAGACACCCCGGTGTGCTAGGCTCTGTCTCTACTAGTGTTGGAAGAGGACTTCTGCTGCCCAAGCTCAAGAACCTTGCATGGTCTGCTCAACGAATCAGTAAGTGCTAATTCCCAGGTCAGGCTAAGCAAAGGCCCTATAGCTGGGGCAGTTCAGAGCCTGTGCTTTAACTGCTTGTGTGACATAAACCATAACCAGCGTATGGCCACATGGTGTTGAACACATTAATAGGGATTAATGGTATTCAATGGACTATGTAATTATATGCAATTAATATATTACTGCTTTATGATCAGCTATTTGTGTGAAGATGTACCCACAGGCTTTTGCAGCTGAGACCTTACCATTGCTGGGGAATGTCCAAACTCTGGTCAATACAAAATGTGGTGGTGGTAGGCAAGGAGCAGCCAGGGACCCATGCCTCAGCAAGGAAAGGTGCAGCAGAAGTCTCTCACTACCTTCCTGTTTTTAAAACAAAGCTAAACAATAACATCTTATTAATTGGTACGTGCAGGCCAGATTTTTCATGAGCTACAAAGAAATGTGCTAGCCAGTTATAGTGAATACCTGACTTGGATGGCTGGCAATAAAAAGAGAGCGGGGGCAAACTGGAATGTCTCAGACTGGAAAATGGTAAGACAGCTAAGCCACCATGACAGCCCTTCCAATGGTTAAGTTAGTTTACGGTGATGAATCAGAGCAGAGCTGTCTGTCACTAGTTCTAGATTATGACTTGCTTTCAGTAAAAAGTGTTTAAGTAATAACATCTTGATGTGACCATACTTGAGAAAGCACAGCTGTGACTCACTTGTTTTAGTTGCCTACTGACTAAAGCTAGCAGGCTTCCTCATCAAAGTCATGGAGGTACGCTGTTTTGTGGGACGGCCAGGTCACCCTTCTTAGAATGATGTTTTTGTAGCTGTTTTACCTTCCCCATTCTTCATGCACAGCCTGCGATGATTCTTTTGAGTCTGAAATTGTAATAGCATGTTACGAGTTAGCTCACTTTGGCCTATCTGCATGTATTGCAAATGGTATCAATTTCTAGGAGTTAAGAGCCCTGAAGTAGTGAGGGAGTAAAATCTTTTACACTAGGAAAAAAAAATCTATTTACTTTCCCAGATGATAGAAGAATTGTCCTGTGAAAAATACATGTATATTTGATATTTTAGAGGACTTGAAAAGCATAGGGCTTTTGTAAGGACTTCACTAGGCTCTTAGACATGTCATGTCAGACCTCCACAGCAGTTAATTTCAGCAAGCCCTTGTGCAACGTCTTCCCATTTCTTCCCTCTCAGTACTCTCTCTTGAGAAATATGGGGCTGGAGGAGGTGGGGAGGGACAGATCTGTTTTTCTCTCCAGGCGCTGGTGTGCCACATGCACTCAGCTTGAGCGCCCAAGGCCTGGGAGAGGTTCAGCTGAAGACCTGGGAGCTAGGAGGAAGGGCTGACAAACTCTTACACCATGTCTGGGTTCACCCTCATCACGCCTGTGATGACAGACGCCATCTTCGTGTTTTAAATCAAGCAGCAGGGTGCAGAGAGATCCGTTCTCTCTAAGCCAGGAGGCCATCACTCTTCAAGGCTGACAGCTGAGTCACCAGGCTCTGCTGTCAGCTCCAGCCCTCCAACTCTTGGGCAAGGGGGCATGGGAGAGCCTTTCCTGAGGAAGGGGTGTGCATGGTGGAGGTAGGAATGGTTCCCACTGGCTTTGCTTACTTGAATAAGGAAGTAAAGTCTCAGTTGGTGCAAGAGCTCCTGAATGAGATTTAAGCCTTCATTCACTCAGATCAAGGTAGGTTAAAACACCCAGAATTGCTTGCCTGCTTAAACAGAAACCTTTCCTCATGTAAAGATTTCAATGTTTTCTTCTTCTACTGTCCTCAAGTTTGCAGGAGGGGCTGCAGGCTGGCAAGTCCAGTAAGAGGTCTCGAGTCAGCATATCCCCCTGGGCCACACACTCAGACCTGCAACTCAAACCATACCTGATGAGAAAACTTTTGTATCACCAGTAAATTGCTTATGATTGCACCTTTCCTTAAAAACAGCTTTCTGGGTTGTTATTGCTGCTGCTAAGGAGCCATATAAAATTCAAGCCTTTTGGATAGGAACAGGGTACTCAATACATGGTCTTCCCAAACACTGGACTCACTGCAGCAACGGGACACAGGCAGAGCGTGAGCTGGGCGATACCCAAGCCTGAGGCCGGTGGTCAGCGCCTGTTCATGCTTTCCCCAACCTCTGTGTGAACCCACCACCATTCGCCTGAGGGGCCCGAGATGCAGCTGCAGCTATGGCTGTGAGCAACCTGCTCGATGACCCCAAGGAAGAAGGCAGAAGACACTCACCAGGCACCAGACACCTCTGATCTCCGTGGTTTCATCCCCTTTTGCTTCAGTGCACATGCCCCTTTTCCCCGTAGCCCGCTGTGCCCTCCTCTAGCGCCTGTTGAGAAGAGGCAGCTGTGTGGCACCACCATCAGGCCAGCGGGCTCGCCTGTCAGCTCTGCACCAGGGGATGGCCTGAGCACAACAGCAAGATGAAATCTCCACTCCCCTGTGCCCTGGACACGTAGTTGCCCAGACTAGGAACAGGCGTACAGATTACACAGCTTGCAAATGGCAGTCACTGGTAAATATCTTATTTATTCTAATATTTTCATCTGACAGCAGATTTTTGTCAGCAATTTTCATCCCTACCATTTTTTCCACAATTTTTACAAATGCACTTGCAGCAGAGAGAAAGAAAATAACACAGACACATTCAGAAGCGTAGACAGAAACATTTTTCCTCTCAAATGAGAAATGAAAACATGGCATCATGAATGGAAGAAAAAAGAAACCCAAACCCCAGTATCCAACAATCTGAAACACAGCAACTCCTCAGTAAAAGGACAAAGTGCACCATACAGAGGAAGAGGAGCTAAATTTCAGTTCGGTGACAAAATATAAGTTGGTCACATATAGGTAATGTTACTCAGCAAACTTAAGTGTATACTCTTTAGGGCAGAAATGCTCCACCATGGTTGTGTAGTAACTGTGATGCTAAAACAGGAGTTCTCCCAGTATCTAGAACAACCTTTAATCCCCATAAAATAAAGGATGACCATAGTTCTCACTCATACTACGGAAGGTCATAATTCCTCCACACTTCCTAGCTTTAGGTGGAGGATCCACCTGAGGAACATTATTATCCCCAGTTGTAGATAAGGAAACTAAGCTGAAGTGCATGGATTTGCCCAAGGCAAGGGCAACAGCTAATGTCACTTACATGACCAAGTACTAAACCTTACTGCAGATTTGCCTGTTTGTCTACAGAAAACAGGAAGAATGAAATGACCACAAAGAAAGAAAACCATAAAGTCAGTTTGTACAAGTCATTACTTCTTTTCTTCACGTGATTACAGCTGAGACACGACTTGATTCCTTTTCCAACCCATCGTAGAAAGTTATTCCAGACACCCGGTACAGTTGCTATCAGCAAAACATGCCCACTTTACACTCTCACACTGGTACAAATTAACAGACCAGCAGAATCCCGTCAAAACAGCTATCACAAGCTCACAAGAACATATTCCAACGGGAACCCATGCCACAGATTCTTCTGCTCCTGAACCGCTCACTCAAACACACTGACTAGGCAGCATGAGTAAAACTTCAACAAATGCGAGCTACTTGAGATCAAAGTGGGCAACAAACTGCAAAACCAGGCAGCTTTCACGGAAAACGTACCAGTCCCCTCCTCAAAAAAGCTTCAGTTTGGGGATCTGTACAGTGCTATGGGACGGGAGCAGTGCTCCCCTCAGATCCCTGCTGGTTGCTCAGGGCAGAGCTTCCCTGTGTGCTGGCACAACCCCGCCGTGGCTTCAGGACCAGGCTGTGGAAGAGCAGCAGCCCGAGAGCTTCCCCTGAAATAGCAGCAGCGCGGGGGATGCGTAGTGGGAGAAGCAAGTACAGAGGCAGCAGCTGTAGCACGTTTTCGCTCCTCTTCCCAAGGGAACTGAGTCGTTTCTTACTGGGTCACGCTTTCAGAGTTTGATAAATGCTAATTTTAAACTCCAGACAGAATACATTACTTTGGCTTACTTAGTTATATTATTCTTCTGTGGGGGCCCTGTGGCAGAAATCTGAAATGTGCCGAGTAGGCAAATACCTTAATTATAATGACAGATTTTTCCACACATCGTTCCAGCAAGTATCATATAAAGTTAAGTTACATCTACCAAAGATGAAGGTCACAGCTGGAGAACATAAACTGTCCAAAGCTAGGGGAGATTTTGGTCCTATTACTGACAAAAAACATGAAACATTACGAAAATTACCTTTGTGTAGAACGCAAGGCAAAAAAACTCGGCTACTCACTACATACCCGAGTACTAGTGTATCAAGTTTAATTTCTCTGTTACTACGAGTTCATTTAACCAGAAGACTCATTAATACAATACCGTAGTTCAAGGCCCAAGGAAGAGACACCAAAAGCTAATGTAAATTAATAAATAAATACACAACTGTCTGCCACTTAATCTTCATAAATTACTGATCAGCAATCTGTTTCCTACTGAATGCTTTTTACCTTTAACCTTTAGCTTTTGAAAAGATTTTAACTCGGGTTTATTTAGGTAACTAGCACACAGGACTGTATAAAGCATACTTTATAATATTTATGTTCAAATATTTCTCAGGTCATATAAGGAACAATCATATATTTTATTATGCAATGTATAAAACATTTAAATTAATTTGCTATGTGCAAAAAGTAGTTAATAAGCAGTCTTTGAAAAAATAGAGGATTAACTATCGTAATAAAGGAGCAAAAGGGGCAATAAGCCCAAGGGACGGTATGCTGAATTAAGTACTAGTCTGCCTTTCTATTTCTCTTTTCTTTTACAAAGTTACAGTTGAAAACTCTAGTTAGCTTTTGGAAGCTTATTCACAAGATCTGTTTTCAATCACTTGAAGTATGGTGAGTCTGGCAGATTTCAACCAGACCTAGCATAAGCCGGAGTGCTTTATTTAGTGTTAACTTCACAAACCATTGTATGTAAGAAACAAAGAGAGTAGGAGAAATTATCTTTTTTACAGTGTCAAGCAGTGAATATTTACCAAGTATCATATAAGCAGGTGCCACCTACTGAATATATGGTGGAGTGCACGCTGTGAGCTACAGATCATCATAAACAAACGCTCAAGCAGTGCCCACATTCCCATGTGACTGCTTTAGTCATCTTCGCTTCTTCATGTTTACTCCTTCAGTGACTCAGCCGCAAGTTTCATTTGCTGTGAGAGAAGTGAAAAAAAAAAAAAAAGTACATTAAATGGAGTGGTAGCACGATGAATTAAAAAAACCAGCAGAATCTGAAAGCAGGACAGTTCTGAAACCAACTGAATAATAAAGCCACACAAAAAAATTAATTTGAGCTTTGGTAACTAAAAACAAAACTGTAAGTCTTTGTCACGTGTGACTTTTACAAACAACTGTTACAACAGAGGTATTGCTTTTCCCATCAAAAGATTCAGCAAATGATGATGCACTTTGTATGTTAATTCTTTCCATGATATTAACTCCTTATGCTGAAATTAATGGGCCCAACAGGTACAGAAAAATCTTCCCCCTCAGACTCATGACCAGGGGGAATTGCTTTAAGAACAGCAAAAGGGAAAGCCAGGAAAAGTTGCTATTGTATTGAAACCCTTCTCTGCCACTCTTAGGTAATAACCATGCTCATAAAACTGTCCTGAGTAAGCTGGCATTGCCATCACTGTTCCTGGAGATCCCAGAGTCCTACCCCTGTTTGTGCCTGTGCGCAGGACAAGTGACCACCACATTGCCTCTTCTTTGTATTTTCTTTTTATTATTATTTTTATCTTTTTTATTATTGCTTTAGTACAGGATAGTTCTGTCAGATAACTTCAGATAAGCAAAATGTTCATCACAATGAAGCACTGTGATAACAATCTCAGACACAAAAGGAATTAAATATTAATTATTCCTTGTTATAGCAGGTATTCATTGTGAAGACATGAATACAGTTTGCTTCATCAGTGGGAAAATCTATCTACTGGCCACGTGGTGTACACATTTTTAAGGTACATTCTTTAGAGATGTAAAGTGTTAGTTCACTATGAAGTCTTGAATACTGCAATTGTTTTTAACTATTTTTACAAAAATCGTAATAGTCATTTAGCCTTAAATATTTAAACTTTCTAAGGGATCTTAAAAGGTCAATGAACTACTGACACACCACTGCCTCCAATTTCCCATTGCAAGAACGTTAAGCTCTACCCGTTGCTCAGTTTTTCCGTATTGCCCAGTTTTTTTGCTGCTGAAATGAATGAAAACATCCTGTGATACAAGAAAGAGGTAGAGAACTGCTATGGTGATATGTGCTATTTCCAATCCTATTGTTAATTGGTTTTGTTTTCATTATCTGAGGATGTCACCAGAGAGGTCTCAGTAAGAAGCCAGAATACCAGTTCCAGGTATCAGAAATATCTGCTGAGTAGAGAAACCAAAGCCACTCTTTGGAGCTTCTTGTCAAAGAAGATGTTCCATAATGCAGAATTTACAGAGGCAAGAAGAGCTGAGTTGAAATTGTGCCAAAGAAGGCACTCGCACATCACTGGTTATCAACTAAAGGTCTTTCAATGTCTGGAAGGCTGGAAACCACCCTGATATACTAAGAAATGGCTACAGAGACTTAATTCCCCAAAGAAGAAGCCTGAGAGGCAATAGAGCAAGGAGACTAGACAGAGACCAACCCAAAGGACAAGGTGAGGAGCAAAGACAAGGAGATGTAGGTAAGGGATGTAAGGCTGGTGTCCAGAATGACTGCCTTCTCCTAGGCGCTCTGGCAGACAACGAATGAAAAGAGCTGAACATGAAAAAAATGTGAGTGATCATATGGATAAATAATTTTAGGCAGCTTCTATCTCCTAAGAAGCAGTGCCGTTTCCATATCATTCACCCACTGGGTGTTGTGGACACATGCTTCAAAGTTCTTTCTTTCATTCTTGTATTTGATTTTATATAAATGGCTTAGTAAATACAGGCTACTAGAAAGACAAATACCTAATAATACTACCAAAAAAATTGGAAAAGGAGGAAAACGCAAATACAAGAACTCTTTCACTCAATTTCTATCCCATAGCATAAAGATGTCAGATTTCTTTAACACATCACCTTCTAACTTTCGTTTGCTGCTAGTCTGTGCCTGAATCCATTCCAGTACATTACTCTGCACGATAAAACCACCTACAATTACTGTTCTTTACCATTTTTATCTGTATTTCCATGCCACCTATAAGAGAAATAAAATTACTTCGTGATACAAATATTTATATGCTTCTCCATGGCAACAGTGCAAAAAAAAAGCCGGAGCTAAACGCAGGAATACAGATTCCTCTTCTGCATCCAGATTCACTTATTTGAATAAATCTCTGTGTAAAACTACAGCACCTTAATTAAAGTGACTTCTATCCCTAATGTAAAAACATTATGGAGATGCAGAACACAACAACCTAACTCAGTTCATGATTCATCAAGTTCAAACTTAACTCACTTATTTTAGAAACATTCTCTTACATTCTGAGCGTTGTTGGAATTATACGGGGATTGATGAGCAATGCAGAAAACCGTAACGGTACCTTTACTCTCTGATTTCTGCACAGTTCATCAAATTCTAGAAAAAAACAAGCACGCGACTATTAATGAGGACTAGATGATAATCTGCCCAAAAAATCTGTGCAAGCGGGACTACTGCATTTATATTTGAAGGCCCTCCTAATTCTAACTGAACTAACCTTATACTAGTATTCTCTTATGCCGGTAATCTTATGCTTGTGTATTTTAAATCTATCTGACGAACAAACAAATTTCCCAGATTCTTCAGTGAGCAGAACAACTCTTAAAATAGCTTCACATGCTGCCATGGCACACACAGCCTGGACAAAACCAGTCCAAGTGCAACCACTCCCATATTTCAGGAAATGAATCATAAGCAAAGCGAGAACCCCAAAAGCTGCGTATTTCATCTCTTCTTTAATCATTTCCATGATACCAGAACCCGTTTTGCAATACCTGGCAGCACCAGGCTCCCCGCAGAGCTACCACTTTGGCGAGCAACATGGGGTGGCACGGGTAGACAACAAAATTCTGTGCCAAGATCAGGCTGAAGAATTTTTTAATTTTCTTTACTTTTCACCGTGAAAGGAAACGCTCCTTTTTCTTTTACCGGGAAAATATTTTCCTAGGGCAACATCCAGGAAAGGGAGCATGTTTTTTTCTGATACCGGACAGGGAATTCACAAGGTACTTTTTATATTAAGGTCACCTTTCCCCCATGGCCCCAGCAGGCTCTCTGACAAACCTGTGGGACCGAGTAACAACTCTTCCATCAGAAATACACTTATCTGTAAGCTTTAAGTATTATTTTAAACATATAGGAAAAGATGAATTAAAAACTTCTGAATCTACTTTTTAATCCTACTAGATACAAAATGACAAACAGCTGTCAGGTGAGCAGTACTGGAAGCCTACATACACTAGCCAGAGCTGCATAGCTCAGAAATGAGTTAGCTCAACAATTAATTCTTCATTTATTCTCAGCTGAGAACTACTCGCCAAAGGTTTATGCTTTTGGTTTGCAGAAGAGGTAGCTGGTGCGTGACAGCTGCTCAGGCGGTGCTGCTGCCTTGGCCTGGCCCCACGCAGCACCTACGAACACGACTCCTGTGGATGTGGCCGTGCTACCTCCGTGCCTGCTTTGAGCAGCACACTTAGCAACCGCAGCTTATGCGTGCGTGTGCACCATAATTCAGGAGTATGTTTAAACTAGTATTAGTTTCTTGGGGGGGAGGTATGGTGTAGCTTATTCTAAAATTCTGCTGTTAGGAATTGCTCTAAATATTTATCTGCTGTAATTCAATAGGTTTGCTATTTCCATTTCATTAAGTTTCAATTTCTGCATAAAGCACACATAATATAATTAAGCAGTACTTTTACTAGAAACAGCAAAACCTCTTCAATGTAGGTTCACAAATAGGCTTTACCAATTAATTAGGTTTCACTACATTTCAGCATTACATTTTCTGCAAATACTTTAAGAAAACATAGCAAATATTCTCCCACAGTCGCATACCAAGCCTGTAAATCAGGCTCCTTTCTTTGTGTGTTTACAACCAGAAACACAAAATAAATTCTAATACTCAGAGCACTGGTTGTAGTTGATCAACAACAACGTTAACTCTCCAATTAGAGGAAGCCTAATTGTGTGATGGAGTGCTACGAACACTACTGCTATACGCGAGCAGAAGAACTAGCTGCAAACAAACTAACAGAAATACACGCTAACGCTACAGACGTCTACTAAAGAGAAACCCCTCGAGTGGCCAAGGGCTTTGTTCCAGCCACGGCCCCGCTGGAAGCGAGGGCTGCACCCTCGTTGCGTGGCACTACAGGAAGGTGCAGACCCCGCAGGCACCGTGCCCTCCCACCCCGCAGGGCCGCTGTGATGCCCCAAGGCGTAGCGTCGCTCGCCCCGGCGGTGCCCTGCGTTTCACAAGCCCTGTCTTGCAAATGCACCTCAGACCTTCTTTCTGCACTAGAGGATGGTGCAGAGAAGCCAGCATTTCCACTACCAGTGCTCATTTCACACGTGGTCATTTTCTAATCAAACACTCTCAACTTCCCTGTATGGCTTCTACGGGACAGACAACAAGTTTATCAGAAGGCTAACGTTCTTCGCATTCCTCATTTCTGTTTATGTTGATTTTTTGCATTTGAGTTATGCTCGGTCCTGGTTACCCATCCCCTAACTGCTTCTCTTAATTTTACTGCTGTGTGTGGAAACAGAAACGGAAAATTCAACCACAACCTGAGGAAAACAGTTTTAAAAAATAAAAAACATTCAAAAATTAAAATAAATGAAACCAGGATTTAATGACTCACCAGACTGGTGCTTTTTCATATGCATACTCCACATGCACATGTTTGTATATATGAACAGACACAAGTAGCCATATGGTTAAATGTGAGAAGACATAAAGGCAGATGTTTCTAATGAGCAACTCCATCTTCTGCTTTGCCTGCATTCACCATGTAGAATGGCTCACCAGTAGATTACTGCTTAAAGACAGCGTGGTGCTACATGATATATTTCTCATTTTATCAAATTATAGTTTTAATTCATATCCATCATGTTTTCTTATTATTCTTTCCTAACGGTGTAAATTCATAACAAGGATAGTTTCTTAGGGCTTGAGCTGTTTAACGATAACTGCAAGAACGTTATCAACATTAATCTTTAAGTACCAGCCAATTATAGAAAAGGCAAATTAACACCTACTTCAAAACTCTGTCAGACTCGTCCACATCTGATATTTTACTCTGTGTGGAAGTGTGAAAACTTATTTAATGGAAATTTGTTACTGCTGAGTATAGTGGTGGAAGCTGGTAGTAAGTACTTACCTAGAACCACGCATCTTCCCTCAAGGTTTACGCACGTGGCATTTGACACTCTGCAGGGAACAGAGCTTATGGACTTCAGGTTTGGGGTAACTTTTGTGCCTCATTTCTGCATCTGACCAGTTTTGGGGCAACTTCTTAAGGTACAATTGCCATCACTGCAGATGATAACTGATGCTTGTTTACAGTAGCAATAAATGCTCGCACTCGTATAGCACAGAAGTTCCGGTGAATAAATCCCGGGACTTCTGTGTTACACCACATAGCCACAACGTAACACTGAATGCTTATTCTCAGCAACTCACCCAGTACAACCCTTACCTCTTCTTGAAAGACTTCCAGAATAGAGTTCCCCCCTAGTTAAGTAATATTTTGAAATGTTTGTTCTTTGAGCCTTCTAGGAACAATCTGACAACTTTCTTATTTAGCAGAGCCAAGCCCAATGGCTCTGTGATGCTCCAAATTAGTGAAAACAACTCCCTACAAAGAAATGCCATGCATGAGCATTAAACAGCCAAAATGCAGATTTTTGATAAGGAGGCGGAAGAATTTTAGAAAGAAGATTAACAGACAAAGGAACAAATGCTGAATCGCGTGGTTCTCATGAGAAGGACCCTGTAAGCAATTACAACGATCTACCTCTCTGAGGACTGAAAAGTTACCGACCACTACAAGTATCATCTTCCTCTTCTCTGAACTGCAGCTGGAATATTGTGCCTAGCTTTGCCCCCCCATGTACGAATGCTATCCATCAACTGGACACCAAGGGAGAGCAGGGGCTGAGGCAGACTTTGCGGTCTCTGTCCCTGCAGGTTTCCAAGACCGAGCTGGAAAAAGCCCCCAGGGACGTGGTGTGATCTCAGCACTGACCCTGCCCGGAGACCGCCCGAGGTCCCTTCCAGGCTGAGAGGTTTTTGTGCTGTTCCTACAGGGTTTGTGACAGAGGAGTACGCCTGCACTCCAAAGATCTTGAGTGGCAATCTGCTACAACAAATAGCAGGTAGTAGCAAAGAGCAAAAAATAATTCTCTTCTTCCCTTTTATGTATGCCTAATTCACAACAGAATACCAAGTACAAAAAGCTAGCATTAATGGGACAATAAGTTCGCAAAATTAGTAAGTGCAGAGTCAGGGAAAACTTGCAGACTCACATAATACATGCTTTGGAGTACTGTGTGTGATTAATAGCACTGTGAGCCACAGCAGACAAAGCAACCCCATTTGTAGGAGATTTTTTCCAAGATTTTTTTCTGATCTACTTCATATTTGTCTCCGATTTAAATTGCAAAGTATTAATTAATACTCATTACAATATTCTTATTGTATTAGTCACCCTTTGCTGAATCTTATTTTAGTTCAGTAGGTAGTACAAAAATGTAGAGGTAGTAGTAGAAGAAAATACTATGATACTATCTAACGTGGCTTCAAAAGTATAGCTTATGCATTCTTCTGACCCTCAGAACATTTAAATTATTTTTATCTTTAGTTCATACTTTTAAAAATTCACTTCTTTCACCATTTCTGACTATGCAGTTGCAGAAAGATAAATACACAACGTCAACCAATATGTCTAAATGCCCAAGAAGAGCGCGTGCTCTGAACGTACTCACAGTGTGACAGAACACCACAGCAAGTGCTCCCTTCTTTAGGTCATCCAATCACCCCATAAGCAGCCAGTCAATAGATTTTGGAGCCAGAAACTATTGACCAGCTGAGAAAGCAATGGTGCAAAAACACCCAAAGTGGCACGATCTTGATCACATCTCAGTGCAGAGGGATGGACTGCACGGTCACTGGAGAACTGTGTCTGTCAGTCATACGTTTCATTAATTTTGTGACCTCTGCCAAACCGATTTCACTACAGCTGAAGGGTGAGGTTTGTCACAGGGCTAACAGCATGTCAACAGTGTTTTAATGACTGCAGTGAGCTGTGATAAAGTCGGGCTTCTCAGGAGTTTTGGATAATGTTAATTACCAGTTTGCAGTTGCTAGTCACAACCAAGAGAAAATGGGTGAAGTGAACCATTCTAATGCCTTCAAGATGAGCAAAGCTATGTGAGCTTGTGCTTCCACTTTAGGCACGGAAGACTGGAAGGGACCTGCTGGGTTGTAGACACAAGCCTCCCTCCGGTGCATAAAACCGTGCAGTAGGGCTTTGGCCCAGAGGACTCCAAGTAACATCTATTCCAGTGTTACACACGCCAAAACCCACACAAGTTTTGCCAACAGCCTTTAACAAATTCTGTTGTACAAAAGACAAGAAGTTAAACTATTTAGTGTCACAAAAAGCACAGAGGAAAAATTAAGAGCGTGAACACATCTCTGTAATCCATGCTAAGCAGGGAATAGATTGCATGAAAAGCCTTGAAGGTCTCTCACAACAAATTATGCCCCACTCTAAGGAAAAAGGCAAAGAATACTTCGTAATCCCATTGCTTCTGACCACAGATTTGGCAATCATGTCAACCCGGGCACACAAAGCCCAACAGCCGCACACCAAAGCACGAGCGCCCTGTGCACCCTCTGGAGTGGCAGCTGATGCAGAGAGATGGCACGCCTGTCCTTGTCCCGAGCACAGCCTGCCTGAACGATCGTCTGGGCCCACATTTATTTCCAAATTTGTAAACTGCTGTATCAGTTCAGAGCCCTTCTCGGTTTCCAAAAAAGAGTAACAACAACAACAACAACAACAACAACAACAACAACAGGTTGTTTCTCTGCACAGGGAATTAATGAGGTAATCTAGATTGGACTCCAACCCAACTTCAGGCATTGTTTTTGGAAATTTCTATGACAAATCTGATATAAAAAGCAGATAACACGGAGGATACATGGCTGTGCTCTATCATGCTACCAATACGCAAATCAAAATGCCAGAAGCACAACGTCTTGCAGCAGGCAGCAAACTTCAGCCTGAGACCCATGTCAGATCATACTAGAGAAGTCAAACAACACACCAGTGTAAACAGAAAACATTAAAATATACTTGAAGTATAAACCATGTGTTTAGAAGTATAGTTTTCACACTAAGTGCTGGGAAGATATGTAGCAAAAGCAATCACTCTTTTTAAGGTGTTCTTTTATAAAGAAGGAATTTGCCTCTCAGTTTATCTGCCATATCAGCATGAAAAGTGAGTTTAATTGTGAAGTTACTGTTATCACACTATTTACAAAATAACATTTCACTGCACTCATGAAGGAGAAACTATTCAATATTTAAATTATTTGGTGAAGAAGGACTACTCTCAGATCTACCAAAGAGTTCAACAGGCCAGGAAACCAAGATCAGGAAGAGAAAGGACCTGCTGGCTCACCCTATTTGTTTTCCTCCGCTGTAGAGGCTCTCCTGCCCTAGCTACTTGTCCTGCCCGTATCATTTCCAGTAGCATTTTCATTCTTGTATTTCTCTTCAAAGATAAGCTTTCTTCTTCTTGCGGGGTCTCTGCCATTACCTATTCACTGTCCAGTAAAAAATAATCATCGTAGAGCTGGTAACCAACTACTACTTACAATAGTTTTATTATTATGAAGAAGAAATCAGCTCTACCAATTTTAAAGTCTATCAAAGGTTCCTCTGCCAGTACTTTCAGAACAGCGCAACTGACGGAATTGATTTTTGCACCAAAGATACCTGTGATGGGGCAAGTGCCCTGTCTGCCAACCAACCCATCCCTTGGAAAGACTATTCACACAAGGAAAAAGAGGCAACTTGTTTTCCATTAATTAAACACTGGGCTAAGCATAAGTACTGATCAGTTACAGGCACTGACTAGTGTTTAAAAACATATGTAAGTCAATACCTATCCGACCAGATAAAGCCATACACTTACTCGGATAAAGTCAATTACTTGGATTGGTTATGGTAGGTTTATGGCTTGATCTGGCTCAGGAAGTGCTAGAGCTGAGCACAGGCAGAGGACAGGAAAATATTATAGGGAAATAAATACATTTGCCCTGCTCTTCGCGCTGTCCTAGGCACCTGCTTGTTGCCACTTTGGGGCCTGGCCCAGAGAAACCCTTCATCTCACAACCCGTATGCAGATACACACACGTACACAAAGGACAAACATGGCTTGCCAACCTTTCTGTTTTCATTTAAGATGCACAACTGGTTATGAACCATTACTCTTAGAGAACTGTATTAGATTGTCTGGCAAGCATGTATGAGAGTCAGAATAAGCTTTGAAATAGCTTGCAGGCAGTTTGGAAATGTAGTAAAACATGTTGATTTGGTGGTTTATAACTCTGTGTTTCTTCCAAATGATGAGTTACAACAGCTGACATGGTCCTAAATTATAGGTGTAACAATATTTATCAAATTACTTTGCTAAGCCTGTAATAATTTTAAACAACCTAGCAAAAGGTAAAGTTCTTATTTACTTCAGGATTTCACTTTTCATGCTTCCTAAGTTATGAGCGGACAAAACACTTTTCCTTTTTTCCAACAGATCAGTGGGAAGAAAGCCTCTTTGCTACGGGTTGGTTTGTTCAGAAGCGATGTAATGCTCTGCTGGAATAGCTTCTTGTTTTCACTAGAACGACGAAGTACTCCTGTGAGTTGCATCAGTGAGCCACTATGCAGTACTGCAATGCCCTACATACTCTTTCTCTATAGGCCCCCTTTCACAGCTATTTGTATTGCTATTAGAGACCCTAAAAAAATGTTGTGCTTTTCTATTAGTAGTTGCTTGGCAAAGATTTATGAAATTATTTTTGCAACAAAGAAAGAGATATAGAAAATTAAAGATATATAATAGCTACTACTTTCAAGCTGAAGAGTTTGGGAATTTAAGGAGCTTTGTAACACAAAGATAAACAATGATCTGTAGATATGCTGAATTATAGGGATTTAAGGGATATAGCATTATATCCCTTGCTGACTCCCTGTCCTGTTTCCTGCTGTCCTAGTTGCAACGCCCCTTCCTTAAATTTTTACTTCCAATTTCTTAAAACTGAGGAATTGCTCACGTCTGCATCTAAATTCAATGGCAGGTAAGGGTGAAACTCGCTGGCAGAACTGCTAAAAGCGCGGCCGGCAGGCTGGCTCTCCTCCTCAGGGCACGAGCGCTGCCTCCTCCTCCTCCCGCTCCCATTCTCCTGCTCTGCTTTTCCCGAGCAGTGGGAAGGAGAGGAGGAATAAAGCACCACGAGCACAGCTCCGAGGGGCTGGATAAAGCCTGGCAACAAACCGAAGCCAAGAAATAGATGTGCTGGGCAGATACGCACTGCTCGAGTCCAGGCTTTGCTCTAGAGCGACCTTCTTTTGCTTCAGTGGAAATCAGAGCAAACGGTGCCAGCTTCAGCATGCACTGAGGGATTAACTATTGTGATTCATGTTCAATTGCCACACTAATTTAATTCTATCTGACCTCAAGGCTTTGCTTGGAAATGTTTCTTATACATTGCAAAGTGCTTTAATGGGTACCCTGGGTTACCAGTACCATCACATGCTTATTTCTCAATTTCAACCTGTCGCAACAGTAACTATAACCTCTAGCATGCAACCACAAATATCTAAAATAATGTCTCTTCAACACATTAGCTGTAATACATTAAAACTGTGTCCTATTGCTATAGAAACACTGTACAACATTACCACTTGTCAGAAAATGTACTCTGTCTTATAAATTTTATAAGACCTATATAAAGTAGGTTGCTACATCTGTCAAACAAATCAGATTTTAAAAACACTCCAGTAAGTGCTGTCAAAGGACTCTAAATAAATGTTTAAGGCATCATATGATTTTTGCATCACTAAAGTGAGTTAATATTATCCACTGAGTCACTTAGTTAATTCACTGTAAATTTATGTGATAGTGTAAGATGGGTGGTGAACACACATTTCCACAGATCCTTCAGGGCAAATCAAAAAAACAAGCTGGGACAGGACAAATAATTACAAAATATTAACAAGCTGAAGAAATCCATTTTCTGCACTTTGAGCCTGATGATATGTCAGTGCTCATATGCTCATGTTTCCTTTTTGGTACAAAGAGTGAAAATTCCATATAGGATCAACAGAACTGTGAAACGCATGGCTTTCAGTTACATCCTTTCCTAAAAAAATAATAATTCACATCTGTAGCGAAAGACTTCTTCAATAATCTATAGCAAACACCTCTCACATACTAAAGATAGAGCACATAAGTTTCCTTATTAATAGCAAATAACAGTAATTATTAGTGGTATAAGGGAATATATCAAAAGAAAAGAGAATATCCAGTAAGAAGAAATGGAATTATAGGCTGTGGCTTACAACACACTACTACAAGAATGCATCTACAACAAGGAACTCAACAGCATCTGTACACACAGATCTCATTCTCTGTTTTCCTGTACACTGCCCATATGTATATATCAATATATATTAAAAGAAAATAAAGAGAAAGCATACACAGACAGAGAGGAGCAAATTAAAGAAGACTTTAACAATGCTAGCTCCGCAAATGTGAGCAGTTTGAGTAAAATGTTTCTATGTAAAGGGACATTCTCAACATTAACATTAATGGAAGACCATTGGCTTTTGTTTGCTATATGATTTTTTTGTTCCTTTTTCTGTTTGTTTGTTCTTAGCTGGAGAATTCTCCTCCTGATGCCTTCCTCATTTGTAATCTGAAATCTGTAAATTGGCCAACATTTGCCACCATAAAGTTACGAGAAATTCACACTTCAGCAAGGGGGTTATTCAGCAGACAATAAATTCTAAAAACCAATTAGCATAAAGCACTAATGTAAAACACAAATATTATTATACATGTTACTCTATACTACTAACTATTAATCTCACCTATGAATAACCTTCAAATAATTATGTTTGAATTTTGCTTTAGACAAAACCTATTACAAAATTAGTTCCAGTAGTTTGAAAAAATACATACAAATAGGCTGAAGAAAGAGAGAAATTGCCAGGAAAAGGGAAATTATCAGATATGAAATGGATCATTCTGCTCCTCTTCTTATTCACCAGTAACAAACAAACAAACAAACAAAAATCAAGCATTTAACACAAAATAGAGAAATGGGAAATTATAAAATTAAGCTTATCCCAGAGAAATAAACGGCCTCTTACTTCGTGTGCTCTGAAACTTGAGGAAATTTGGAAACAAACCTACTAACAATCTTTTTTCAGACTAAAGGAAAATTAATTGCTCGAATAGTCTATTTTTCTACCCAAAACATCACATGTAACTGTACAACCTGAAATTTTTTTTTGCAACTATTTGCATACCATTTGAACTCATGCCGCTGTTTTATTGACATTTACTGTTTGAATTGTTTTATTGACATTTAAGATATCAACAAAAAGGACTTTGTCTGAATTCTTGCACAACTTTCTACAGCATCCCTTCCACAGGCAGTTCACTCAGGCTTGCGTTAGAGAAACAAGTGGTTAAGAGTCTCAATACTCATGTAATTCCTCACTCAGGCAGGCGTGACTGCACAAAATGAAATTTATAAAACAAAACGCATGGGAGAAAATGAACTGTCAAATCTTTTCAATATTAGAAACTGAGTGTAGGGGTTTGAGCTGAAGGGAGAGGCTGAATGCAAGTTATTAACTCATTATTGATAAATTAAAATGGATGTATCCAGTAAAAAAATAAAAAATAAAATCGAAGATTTAACACGAAAAGGAATTAGGCATAGGCCTGATAAATACAAAATGACCAAAAGTCTCTTTGAACACAGGTAGCTTTGGTCAGGACAGCCAACCTGTGAGGTGATATGGACAATTTTTAAGGACAGTCACAAATGACAATTTACTTCTGATCTCATCTCAGGACTTTCTGTTCTTATTGAAATGCTATACTACAATCACCACCACATTCATGCAATTTCATTGTAACTACAGGCTAATTATCTTTCAGTAGTATAAATTTCTCTGTAACTGTGTATACCTAAAAGATTTTTTACTTCCACTTCCTACACCTGTGGTAGCACTCCCTTTTTAAGGAATAGCCTAAGTAACTGAGTAAGCAATTTCAGACTCTGTCTGTACTATTCTTCTCACAAGAGATTAGAATATTATCTGTCACTGTCTGTCAGAAAAGAGAGATTAGATTTGGGAGAACAAGAGAAAAAGAAAAAAATATGAGATGGAGGTTTTGCAGGAAATTGATGATTTAAAATCTAGTTTGGGTCAGGTTTTTAATTTTTTTTCGTAGTGTAATTTGTGTTTTCAATCTTATTTACAGGGAGACAACTACAAGGCTCAAGTAACAGGCTGCTGGTTTTCTATTACTGTCCTCCCAAGTCAATAACAACTTTTACTCTGGTAATTTTGTTGCAACTTTTGTCTTTTTAAATGAATTTGTATCCCCACTGGGTCACTAACCTAGTACCTCAAAACTCAGTATTTCTCTTTTCTTACCAGGAGTGCAAATAAGGTTTTCTTTATTATTGAGAAAACATTCAGGTATTCCGCACAAGTTTCCTAACAGCGTACTGTAAGAGAGTCTTTGATCAATGTTGTGGATTGGCATTTCCACCAAGAGACCTTGCACAGAAGCAGCACTCTATTTGCTGCCTCCTGCTGTAAAAATGGAGAATGTAAGAATAACACAGGAAAAATCTGTTATCTGATCCATATAAAATCTGATCCAAAACTCTGGATCAAGCGAGAAGATCTGCTCAAAGACTACGTGTAAACAAGGGGAGAACCACAGGACTAGAAATGAAAGGGTCATCGGCTGTCTTGAATAAGCCAGGGCAAACTGGGAGGGAAAAGGGAACAGGCTGCACCGATCACCTGACTTTGACTTTGGCAAGTCAGTCAAGAGAAATTTCGGGCTGGACTTTTTGGGGTGGGTGGGGAGAAACAGCATTGTGACAAAAACAGCTACTGAAAACTGAAACAGTGTCTAAAATGGCCCCACAGCAATAAAAAAACTTCCAGATTTATGCGTGGTGACTGTTTCTTGTCCTTCTCCAGCTGCAAGACTGTAGGTAGAAGGCATACAAGAAACAAAACCTGCATTTTCCAGTTTTTCTGTTCTTTTCTCCTGATATGTGCTTGTACTCTTTTACTTCTCAAGAATGCAGAAACCACCTTTGGCCCAGCAAAGCAGCAAGACCAGCAGCAGTAGTTCAGGCCTTCTCCTGGCCCAGATAAGGACAATTAATACTATAGTAATAATATAAAGATGACAAGACTCCTCCTTTGGAAGTCTCTGAGTTAACAGAAAAGGGAAATAGGGATGCTGCCAACATAAAAACTTCCCTTCATATGTTGCAGGCTAACTGTTCTTCGTTCTTCTTGTGCATCCTTAACTCAAGGTTAAAGGATGTATTTTAACAGTGGTTCTGACTGTTCGTGTAAGTGAACAGGCTAAAGCTTCTTTCGTAAGCACCCCAGGCACTCAAGCTTGTGAACTGATGCAGTCTTATCAACTTTTGATCAAAGAAATGTGTCCCATTGAAACTGCCATCTGCTGAACCTGCTTCTTGACTTGACATTTGATCTTTTTGTGACATGGAAATAAACACAAGTAATACTGGAAAAAAAAGTATAAATAGCACCTCAACTAAACTTTCTCTTAAGGAATCTGCAGGAGTTCCACTAAAAAGAAGCCTCTGGCCTGTATTACTGAATGAGTCAATCTCTTTTCTTGATTTCTGCTCACCAGTGAAAAAATTGAAAAGAAAATCCAACTCAGAATTAAACATCCCTATGAATACTCTCGTATTAGGTCTCTATATGACAAACTGGAACCTTCATAGTGGCATTAAAAATAATCTTGTTTTGGAACTAGATATGCAAATTCTCCCAGTTCATGAGATAAGTCTAATGCTAATTGATACAGAAAGTAAGCAACTGCTCCCATTAATAGTTATTAAATAGTTATTAAGTTTTAACCGTGTTTGCTACAGTTTCTTACTTGGAAAAAAACAGGAATAATCACTCCCAGAGAAGTAACTGGATGAACTAATTAATGGTTTGGTCTGATAATTTCAACATTGCCAAGTTAAAAACAAGTAAGGGAAACTCTGGGTGTGTCCCACTTGCAGACGAAAGGTGTCTTCTTACTGCATGTGAGCTTAATTTACTCACAATTTCTCAACTTGGCAGTTCAGCTAAATTCTAGGTTTGCTCAACAGTACTTCCATCAACCCAGACCCATCTATCTTTTATTTCATCAAGATTTCACCTCACTGCTAGTTATCAAATGTTAGCTAAGGGGACCTAGCCTTTTTCAAGCGACAGACTGATTAATTTGATAGCATCCATCAGAAGGAAACAGGAAGGACGAAGAGTCACAGGAAGCTTATCTATTTAGCAAATTTACCTCTATTTTAGATTATATATATCCAGGAGTACTCTATCTTTTGAAAAACAAAAACAAAACAAAACAGAAAAAAAACATCAGCTTAAGACAATGCTTAAAAGAAACCCCATCCTTTCAGGGAAATGGGCTTCCACTGTTTTTCAATTTATTTAAAACAAAATTTCACAGATTTGGTATGCAATTCTAACAAAGGCTCAAGAACTAAAGCAATCTCAAAAAAAAAAAAGCCTGTAAATGAGGATAAAACCAGGGTAACTAAACTTCAGATTCTCCAAACGCTTGTTAGGAAAGCAAATCTTTCTTTCCCAATCCATTTCATAGGAAATATAGCCATGAACAGTGCACCTTACACTTACTACTGGCTGAATAACCTAGCAAACTGCAGAGGAGCATAATGCTTTGAAATGATTTCTGAAGTTTTGCTTGCTGTCAATAGAAAAAAAAAAGAATATCAAATATTACCTGAACTTATAAAATATTCTATTCATTTCCAGTCCTGCTTTTCCATTTAATTTCCATTTATTTTACTAAAACTTTAAAATACAATAAAGCTTTAAAAAGTATCTGTATTTAGTTCTTTTGTCAGATACTTTCCTCCTGGCTTCCCTAAGGTGTTTTATATGAGCTGGCATCTTAAAAAACATGCTTTGGTATGCAGAGACTAACAGTACCACTGAAACTTCCTGACAACCTGCTTCTGAGAAACAAGCAGACATTATCTCACAAAAGCCCTACTCTGAACAGTGTTCTCTTTTGCATATCAGCTACCTATCATGACATGCCATGCTACCTCTAATTCATATAATTGCACATCAGAGAGAAACAATGCTGAGATGTATATGCAGAAAAGCTTGCTTTTTTGTTTAAGCATAGTTATTTCTATAACGGTATGATGCTTCTGTGTACGTAAATGAATTTGTTTTTCATGAAAATTTTCTCTAAATACTGAAGACTTCAGTCTCTTATTTAATAAAGTAAACACAGAACAGGAACATAATATTGCTTCCACAACAGAATAATAGCAAGTCTGATACTACAAGCAATGATGCATATATATGCCTGTCTGTAGAAAACTATAGTACGCCCCACAACATTAAAAAGTTCCCAGCAGAACATTATACTGATTTGACAAAAATAAAATGTCAAACACTTCAGTTTGACACACATTTCAGGAACAGAAAGTTAAGGGAACTCCAATGACGTCTACCTTATAAAGTACCTCAGAATATATTTCAGTGCTTTATAATCTGTTAAAAATAGAACATCCTTTCCTCTGTATGAATAATCAAAAATGGCCACTTTCAGATTGCAAAAATAGATTTACTGCTGTTTGTACAACACAGCATACGATGAATAACTACACACTAGGCAATATGAATCTAAAATATTCCCCACACTAACTGAGAAAGATGCTGCTTACTAATTAAACACTGACATGCTCTTTGACCCTAACCATCTTTCTCTGAACACAAAGCTGCTAGCATTACCCAAATGTCAAGTCTTGCTGCTTTTCCACAGAAGCATATGAGACTTCAAATGCAGCAGAAATGCTGCATTCATGATGCACCACAGGAGAATGAGAGAAAGGACAGATGATATTTGTATGTTGACTGTTACAGACATTCAGGTTAAAAAATATCCTTCATAAACACACGTCATTTGCTCCAGTTAATGTACTTCCTCTTTTGCTTACACACTGAAAAAAAAACTCATATTAGTGCCACTCTAACCTTCTTTTATTCATTTTTCGTTGTTTAATCACTTCACACTTCAATCATTTCATAGTTCAGCTGTTGTTTCAATGAGATGGTCTACAACAGATTTGCTGGCAGTCTGAACTACATGTAGGTTCTGTTCAGAATGGCATTTTCCCCAATCCTGTTCCAGGAACAAATCTGATTTAAAGAGGAAATGCAATGGTAACGAACGTATTTTATAGATCCATTTTGAGTACATTATGATGCATCATCCTACTCGGAGTTTCTCAATTCTCTAAATATTTGCCTTCCCCTCAGGTTTGTTCTTAATATTTTCTTAACATTTTGTACACACAACAAATCTCACCTTCCAGGAGGGCTAATACTGGCTATCGTTACTGAGGATGCATATTCATAACAATAATTACAGCATGAACACTTCTGTGCTCATCCAGCACCCTTAGAGTTTATACATGCCCTGTCCCCTTATGCTAGACTAAAATGGACTTTGAAGAAAGTAGATGGTAAATTTGCATACTGACAAAACACTTCTGACACTCCAATTATTAATGGGTAGCTTCGTTTTCTCCCTTCAATGCCTGTCTATATGATCATTCACATTGCCACTGACTCAAAGCAGTATCCTCCCACATATTCACAGTTGATTAGGAGTAAGATTTGAGAGTCTTTCAGCTGTACGGCTTACACAGGACTGCCATGAACAGCTTTGCTTCTGAATGTTTCTTAAATGGAAGAGTCTGGTAACAATGGGAAACAATAGGGTTACTTTTCAGATATCAGGACTACAGAATTTTCTGAGGTTAACACTGTAATTTGAACACTGATGTGTGTACCTGAGTAAGTGCAGGCAAGCAGCTCTTTGCACATTGTGATGACTTGCTATCCAGTTAGTCTCCCTAGTAATAGGCTTTTATTGAGTATAATTATCTTGAGTAGCCAAAACACCAAAAAAAAAAAAAAAAACCCAACAAAACCTTAAGCTTAAGTGCGCCAAGCACATGTGCATCCACCTGGACAAGCAAACAACAACAAACATAACCACGCCACCTGAATTGACAGGATGCATTACTATGGAATAAACATTAAATAATTCTTCTTTAAAGCTCAAGATAATGTCTGAATTCCAGCCACGGCCAACTGTCTTCTAAACTATGCAGCTTTCACAGTGACAGTATGTCTCTTCAAAGTCACCATCACAATCAGATGTCTAAAGGGCAGGGGCCATGGAGAGACCATGAAGTAACTTTCCAGCTACCAGCCAATTTCAACAAAAGTTATCAATACGCAGAAGTCTGAAGGATACTAAGTACCTTCTCATTTTTGAAAATTAATAACTTGGTAGGAAGGGAAATCCAAATCAGCACCCTATCATTGAAAACACAATTGTAACCCAATTCCTTCTCCTACTCAGTAAGTAGCTGCCAGGTGTTTAATCAAGCTGTGTGCACAGCTGCATGTAGGTTCAGGAAAAACAGAACATAAATCCTGATGAAATCAGGCTTTATTAGTTCTGCTAAAGCAGGTTGTGGGAACATGAGTACATGAAACTGAAGTTTATTGTATAAGAAATCAGGCCAATCTCCTTCGCAGTGTCTGCCCCCCTACACACTTGAGAAAAATATTTCATTCCCTTCCCTGTTTATAACCTGTGTTTATCAGAGAGCTCTGTTATTTTCACTAGTCTCTTCATACACAGGTATTGAATTTTCAGATTTCTTTTTCGATTTATCTGACTGTAAGACTATAAGCAAAATGATTTTTCTCCCATTTTGTCTCTAAGCAAAAGTTATTGTTCTGAGAGAGCAAGCAAGGTAAAAAAAAGTTTAGAACATTTTAAAAAATTAAAGTGAGCATATGACAGAAGGAAACTGTCAACAGCAACAACAAAAATCAGAGTAACTAAAGCTTACTGCTTTGATAAACTTGAGAACACTCACAGTTTATAGAAATTTAGCTCTCCAAGGAGCCAGGAGAATAATATCTGCCATGGCAACCAAACAGAGCAGTCTTCTGGCACCTTCTGAATGAGCATTTAGGAGGAGATTAATTCAATACTCCGAATGATGAAAGGGCTCTTGAGATCCATAACTGTCTCCCACAAATTACCCTTATTGTACAACTGGATGTTTAGAACAGATTGCACATTATCTATATTGAACTAGAGCTTTCACAGCAAATTTATACGAAATAGATTAAGCCCACATGATGTGTCACACTATTTTCACCCACTCTTTTCAATGCATTTACAAAAATGAGTATTTTATTAAATGGATCATTGCAGTTTTGCAGGATTTATTTTAAAGCTTATTTATATTTAGAAGCTATTGTAAACCTTTTTACTATACAACTTTGAAATTTCTGAAACGTGTAAAAGCATAAAAAGCTACAAAAATAAATTACAGTGTAGTATATACATAGACAGCAGAAAGACTGCCACATAAGTGAGCAGTCATAATCTGGGCAGAGTATAATGTTTTTTTATGCGTTTCATGTTTCACATATATAGTAAAATTCGAGTGATGACAAACCTCAATAAATAATTATGCATCTTCCTACTCAATTCACTTTTTTTTCTTTTTTTTCAGCAAATGCAGCACCTGATGAGCACCAGACAGCTCACTGAGGACAAGTAGCTTTTAGAGAACATTTCAGAAGAGTTTATTAAACATCTAGCTGCTTCATCACAATCTAAATTACTATGGAATTTAGCCTCCCAGAATTAAAGTAATTTAGTATTTTGTTTACTGATTTCCTTATACTGCAAACAATCATACTGTATGGCATACAAAATGGAAGAAACTTGTAATAAAAGAAGATTTATAGTGCAAATGTATTTACAAACTATTTCAGCATAAAAGATCTAGTCAGCTAGTTTTAGGAACGCAAAAACATGCATTGTCTCTTCTGAGACCACTATAATAAGTTCTCTGCAGTCTAGCAACATTCAAGACATAGTACTTCACTTGCTATATTAAGTGAGCATCCTTTCCAGTTGTTATCAGTAATACCTGGATTGCATAGACTGCTGTGGAGGAGATAAACCTGAAAATTAGTGTTAACCAGTCTGATCTAAGTTACTTAAGATTACAGATAATAAACAGAATTTATTCTGTTTTGTATTTGGCCACTGGATCACTCAATGCAACAGTAATAGGCTCCTGACTGAATATGGAAGGCCACTTTCTCCTAATCTCTAGTAAATACTTACAAAGAGATGATAATATTGTTTAGTAATTATTGCTAACTACTATTCAGAAGGGTTTAAGATTTCACACAACGAATAAAATATTAAATTTGCGAAGTGAAGAGCCTAAAAACCAAGGGAAATTAAAATAAACTTAGTACATGCAATTCTTAAAGCAGCCTTGAAATGAGAGTTAAACTCTTCAAGAATTTCCAAAAGCCACACATAATTTGTAGTGATATACAGTGGAAGTCAGATATTTAATCCACTAGACCATTTCTGAAAATCTCAGTCTTGGCTTTTGACTTCATTATTATATATTATTTCTGCAAAATTTCTACCTTCAGAACTCAGAATACGTTAGGGAGACAACACAGAAATGAAAATTAGTGAGTACAATTACAATTTTGAAGTTCCAAGACTTATGTAGAACTACCATTTATTTGCAAATGAGATGGTTCTTAATTTACACTGCTTAAGTATAGACTGTGCTCCAGAAGGAACTGTGTATCCTGAATAACAAACAGCATATAAATCAAGGAGCAACAGTTAGGTTCTCAGCAGGAAGTTTTGCTTAGCCATGAAACACCAAAAATAAAAACAAATTTAGGTAAAGTACCCTCACTCACTGAGAATCATCTAACTTATCACAGAGGTAAGAATAAAAATAAAATCACAGTGCAACCCTAAATAATGATCCAGAGCACAAGGAGCAGAACTGTGGTTTGGCAAGCTCCCTTCAATTTACTATTTCTCACTTTTGTCTCACTTTAAAATCACTGTATCCCATTAACAAGCCTTCAGTCCCCATTTTGGTTCTGATAATTAAGACTGTTTAAGTTTTAGAAGGTCTTTCAAAACATCACAGAAAAAAAACTGTGGGTTAGATCTCCTGGGAGTACAAGGCTCTTGAATCTAATGGAGTTGGGCTTATTGCAGCTGAAGACTTTTGTGCTTCTCAACTTGTAAAAAGTAATGAAGTGAAACAGATTTGTACATTTCTTTAGACTCAGTGGGAAAGCTACACAGGTTTTAATACCTATATTTTAAAAACAATTGAGACTTTCAAAATTACTACAATGATAGCTCTCAGAGATGTATATCTGTTGATTAATAAACCTCCAAAACAAACCAATCTTTTCTGTATAAAGAGAATTAAATAGGTTACAATTTCAAGTTAATATTTCCATGAAATTAGAGACCGTAATTTGAGAAATCTGTCTCGAAGGATTTGCAGAAGTACTTACATTATTCAGTAAATCACTTCTTCCCAATTGTACTGCCTCAAGATTGTTATTTTCCAAATCTACCATTCACTTTACAAAGCTAGACAAATCTCCAAAATGTGTTAAGAATTTTAATCTGCACATTCCTGAAATAAAATGTCTAAGTGAAGAGCAAAGAATCATTCACAAACATGCAACCTGTCCCAATAACAAATTGCTTTGTCCCCACATCAGTTCAATCTTTTCTCCCCGAATCTTTATGCCTGCATTCATCCCTCCTTCTCTTACATTAAAAAGCAAAACAAAACAAAACAAACGAAAAAAAACACAAATGTCACAGCGACAATAATCTTTCCAATTTGTCTCTTTGACTTTACTATCTTTCTCTTTGGCTTACTCTTCCTTTGCATGAAACTAACTTCTTCTGACTTTCAGAATTTTTGTAATCTAGTCCTCATCCACTTGCTCCATTATGGCATGGAGAAGCTAAGTCTTCTCGCCCCTTTACCAAAGAAATGCTATCTTTGCTTCTTTGCTAGTGTGCTTTTCCCCTCAAAAATCATTGTTCTTTTCATGTTGCCACACAGGCATGAATAGCTCTCCAAGAACATCTGTAATAAAAAAAATCACTTTTGATATATAAAGGACATTGCATTAAACCATGATCGGGCAGTAGTGAGTCATCATGACTGTGTCTTCCTGGGGGGCTGAGAGCTGTTCATTTGAACTCATGGTGATTAGATCTGTCAAAATACCTGGTATTTTTTCACCACACCCTCCAGAGCCTAATTTTTGCTCTTTGTAATATTGTACTTTAATGTCATAGAAAGTATTACATAATCTTAGCTATAGATATCACTACTTCTCTTCTATAGTAGTCACAGTGAGAAATTAGTCACACAGCATGAACTGTAACATATTTACACTATGGTGTTGGGTAGGGTATATACTTTGTAGGAGTGAGCTTTTCTTATGACTGAGCGAAGATGCATTGAGAGCTGTATTCCACATTATGAAAGTTCTGTAGCTCCAGATTCTCTGAATGAATGCAAAATGTAGATTTAGTAAGATGTTCTCTGAAGCCAACCTTGTCACTTACGCACCTTTCCTGTCCTTAAGATGACAGCTGATTGTTGCCTTGGAAACAAAGACTGCTCTCTATCCTGTTCATTTAAAGGGATTCAGTCAATTTGAAGTCAAATTTCCAACTGCTAATTTTATACCTGCCATGGGTACAAAAGTTCTTAAGATTAGAACTGAAGGAGTTTGCTTGTAATAGCTGTTCTCTATTTTGCCAATTTCATTCTTCCAACGAGAGTGTACCTATTTTTTTATTTTTTCCCCCCCACTGCTCTTTGTCAACTCCATCATTCTTGTGTACTACTCCGCAGGAAACTCAATTGCATATTCCCCCTTCTGTGTAAGAGGGTGATTATGGTAATAGAGGAAGCAAACCTAAAAGTGAAAATGGAAAGATCTTTAGGCATAAACAAACAAGTGGATACAAGTAATTTTGGTCATAGTGTTGTTTAAACTGAACCAAGATATTTATAAATAAAATAAACAGGATAAGCAAAAAAAACTATGCTCTATTTTTATGCATACAGTTTGTGTGTTTGTTTAGATAACGGACGTGCAAAAAATGAGTACCACTTAAAAAGACATTCCATTCAACCATTTCAGTCAAGCCACATTGCTTAAATACAGCTTAATAAAAGACACAAATAGACGCCACCAAGCAGGATCTTTGATAGGAATGATACTCACGTTTTCTGAAGCTCAAATTCAGCCTTGTGTTAATAGGCCCCATTATTTACTCTCAAATAAATTATGACAGATCTCATTTTGTCCCTTACTTGGTCAAGATATAAAGGCTTTAATTTTCAAGCAGGATTTATACAATGGACCAACTTCTTAGCCAGTTGTCTACCCATGAAGATATTCATACTTTACCCTGCGGGAGACTTGTCTCCAAATTCTCCATGTACAGTTAATAGAGAGGGGTTAGGTTCTGGCACAGATTGCTTGTAACTCAAAGTTAGGTTCCTGTTCTGAATTACCTTTCAGAGGAAACTTTTTCTGCTTATCTTCTTCAAATAGCAGGGGAGACTAGCATATCTAAAACAAATTCTCCCAGTATGCCTATATAATATTCAGTGCAGATACAGCACTGAGGATTTTTGCTGTCTGTATTTGCTTTCACTAGAGACTGTACTTGTATTTACTTTCAATTATATTAGCTATGGTAGCAAAATGCTAGTGCTATACAAATATTTCAAAGTAGTTATAATGGTTTTGCACTTTAAAATAATTTTTCTTCCTCACAAGCAAGAGGCTCCTGAACTTGTATACCTATCCACTGACCTCAACAATTTTGGGTGTATGGCAAATATCTGTACATGTGGATACAGCAGGCATCAGGATTGTCCTTAGACAGTACAGAAATGCTGTCCTTTGTCCAATAGCCAAAGCAGCTAACAACATCAGTGAATAAAAGTGCAAGAATTTTATCCAGTAGCATGCATTTTCTCAAAGCAATACAAATATCAAGCTCATTGCATTTGTGCAACGATGCTTTTATTATTATTGAGCCATGTTTGGAAAATAACATTGTACTGCCTCATACTGTTTACAAATTCACAATGTTCCTGCAGGAACTTTTTTTTTTTAGTAGTGACAAAGCACAACCACACAGCATTCAGTCATCAATCCAGGCTTCAGAAACTGTGGTTTCCACTCAGCTGTGGAAAACAACAACAACAACAACAAAAAAACACTGACTTGGCCTTCTTACATCTGCATTTTCTATTCCCAGTCAGTGAAATTAAACCAGACTCTACTCCAATATTCCAGGGCTTAATATATCCAAATATATCCAAAAATTCCTCTTGACCAGTCTAGCCGTTATAATCCAACTGCAGAACTTCTATCTCAGAGACACACGAAAGTGAAGGTTATTTTACAAGAGGCAGAACAGGCCATACAGATAAAACTGTGTTTCTACATAAGCATTTGCAGTATCAAGGCCATAAGCTCCACATATACTCAGAGGGGGGGAAGAAAAAAAAAAGTAAACTACAAATATTTAAGAAAGCCTGAAATTATAAATAAAAGTTGAATAAAACAGCTGCAGAATGATTCAATATCACAATTACTATCAAAATTGTCACTGACAGGTTAATTCGGCATTACTAAAAAACAATAATAAAGGGCATAAGGTTATGTTCACAGCAATATGCACATGCAGGTGTATAAGGACATGCATATATGCACAGGAGTCAGCATATGAGAAAAATAAAGATGCACTTCAAACAGAAACAAAAGAATTCAGAGTTAACACTTTTCAGCAGATGAAGGCAGGAATCACTCATTAATTTTTCTACTGTGAAGACACTGAAATTGCTTGATTTTGGTATCAATGTAAAATTAAAAATCAAATGAAGGCATGCCTTCCAAGTGTGCCATATGCAGCTACCTTTCCTGTCACTCCTCCACCTCCCTCAACTTTGAATTTCAGGTTTGAACATCCAATTTTGTTTTCACTAGGCTTTCTTTCCAAATCAGAACATTCTGTTCTCATTGAAATGAAGGCCTTGAGAACTAAGTATTTTGAGTGCTATAACCAAAACGTGTAGTATAATGAGGGTAAAGTAAATGCAATTTAATCTACTTGAAAGGCCGGGAAATTTTATTGAAATACTGAATATTGTGATGAGTGAAGAGTACAATTTAGAATAGATTCTTTTCTTTCTCAGTTCTTTGTGTCCTAATAAAATCAATATAAACAAACTGCCTAGTGGAGCAAGACTAGCATGGGTATTTAAATGACTTTTTTCAGACCGTTTCTTTTCCTGGATTAATTCCATTGTCACTGTGTGTAGAGCTGTGGAACACTCATAGTGGCAAATAAATGGATGTTTTCAAAATACTCACTCTATAGGGACTTTTAAAATGCCTAACAGCTGATTAGAGTTCAGGGTGAACTGCAACAAGGAAAAGAGTACATTTATTGTAACAGGTTCATGAAGCTCACTGCATTACAGCCTAACAATGTCTTTCCCACGGAGGTCATAAACATTAAGTAAAACAAAGAAATCTAAAACTGAAAACATTAGAGGAGTGTACACACAAAAATGAATAAAGACAAATACCCTTTCAGAATAAAGCACAATGGATAGAATAAGAAGAAAAAACAGTACAAAAATTGACAGATTAGGGCAGGAAGGGAAGACCATTTTTATCCCAAACAATCCCCATAAACTACACTTATTTAATAGTCAGGGACTCTTTTTGTCAGATAAAGGTAAGTCTGGCTGCAGATTGGTGGACAGAACTAGAGCATAGAGCTAGCTTATTTGCCCCCTGTTTACCTACAAACTAAATACCAAAGACACATTATTTTCCTTTAACTGGTTCTTTGAGTTATATTGTATGGATTTTGCTGTGATAACTTGACACCCATAATCATTGTGCCATGGCTGTCCGTAAGTCCCAGCCGGAGAAGGAACAACCAGCTCCCCATTTCTGTATCAATAAGGAATGAGCAAGACATACAACTCTGAAGATGCAAAGAATTAGGGTGCATCATAAGATGAACGCAGATCTTGAAGAACAACCCCTTACTTTACAACAGGTAAATAATTACTCTTCTTTAAACAACTGTCCACAGAGATCTCACTCCTGGTGACTAGCCATCAGTTATCACGTGGACTGGAGGTGTGCATGAAATGTTCTATTTAAACCGAACACGGGCTGCAGGCTGGTTTCACGAGGCAATCTTCCTAGACATGGGAAGTCAGAATAGATCTGTGTATTTTCCTTGAGGAAATCACTCAGTTTGCACTACACCAACAAAGCAAAAAGGAGTCACTCGCAAACTCACAAATGAGATCCTAGCAATTTGTCACCTTACTAGGTCAATTTTGTCACCTTACTAGGTGACAAAAATGTAAGTTTCATGGCACTAATGTAGGAAAATGGGCTGCAGAAACATCTGCCAAGCGTTTCTTCACAGAGTTAATGGAAAGCTGTGGAAAGTTGTGGAAAGCTCCAGGACCAGCCAACAGACTGAACCAGCAGAAAGCGCTTTTCGCAGGAAGTTAGTGGTTAACATTAGACTGCCAACAGACACAATTTCCTTCATTTTATTTAGCAAGTCAGTCTACATAAAATTTTGTTGTTTCATGGATAAGAAGGTTCTGAACTATAGCTGAACTGCCCCCCACTCTGACAGTGGATTGTATTAACCCAACTGCAACATGCTGGATACAACAACGCTGGTATGAATGCAGATCCTGACTGCAATTCTGTGTAGCAGCATCAGGCAGAGCGAGTAGTGTGGCTACAGGCTGGACCTATTAGCACAGTATTAGCAGTCTGCATGACGGCAATCAAGCTTCAGGCATACACTGTTTTCTCACAGTTTTCAAGACTGGTATGATTGCAGGATAGTACACCCAAGAGATTAAAAAAAAAAAAAAAAACCAACCTATTTCATCTAGTTCAGTGTTTGACAGGTACAAAGGCTTAATGTGTTGATGAATACCCCAAGCCTAAAGCAAAGTGTTTCTGGACAGAGAGGAATGGATACTGCTCCTGATTTGTTTGGATAGTGACCACCACAGTGCTCTCTGTTACTGCTTGGCCTCTGGAACCCGCAGAGAGGAGGGCAGGCTGCTTCTGTACATGTTTGTGCTCCACAAGACTGGGGTGAAAACATGCTCCTTGCAAAGACCCCGTGCCCTGGGCGTGAAGGTATTCTCCCATCTCCCACACCTTTGAAAGAGATTTTGAGAAGAGGCCAAGAGATGAAAAAGAGTACTCCTTTGCACATCTGAATTCAATCTTTCCAATAACTTGAGGAGAAGAGAACATCTTGTAGAGCTATCATCTGTTACCTGTTATAGTTACTGAATACAGTGATTTCAACCATTTAACTCGTAATATAAATTAAATCCGGCACATTGTCAAGAAGGTGCTGCTGCTATCTGACCAAAGACTGAGAGTCATACTCTTACTGCTACCATTAAAATATGCTTCTTTCTACGAGTGGAAAAGGTTCATTATCAAACACCTTTTGATCTTGCTCTTAAACCATGATGAATTAAAAAAGCCTCAGCAAATTTTTCCCACCTTAATCTTTTTCCCCTAAAGAAATATCCATGCTTCTCTTTGCAAGAGAAGGCCAGTTAAATCTTCAGAAGATTTTACTAGCGATATCAAAAAAGCTAACAAAAGCTGAGCTGCAATTCTCTTTCCCAAATTAAAAGCAAAAAAATGCTTAATTGGTCTGTATATGAACAACAGGTCCTTCCGGCTGGGCCTAAAAACTCACCACCATTTCAAACAGTATTGAAAAGCATTCCTCTGCAATACAAGGTATATAAGCTGCTCTTTTAAACTGATATTCACTTAGTCAAAATAAAATTCAAGTAGTTTCTTATCTGATTTTGTTGTTCTTCCAAGTCAGTCTATTTCTTTTGAATATATTCACATGTGTATGTCCTGCAAAATCGCTGCTACTAGTGTAGAAATGATTTGGACGCACACTCCCGAAGCGTGCTCTCTGTTTCTCTGCCGGCTCCAGGCGAGCGGTGGTTCCTTCTGGAAGAACAGCCAGTGACCCGGAGCACCAGGGGCCCTTATGTAACGTGCTTATGCACCTTACGTAACTTTCATATACTGTGACAGCCAAATGATCTCCGGAGTATGTGACGACCCGACAGCTCTTCCTTTCCAGCTCTCACTACCTGGCTTTTAAGGAAATATTTAGAAGAAAAAATCTACCAACAACCCCTGACCTCCCTTGATTATATACACTAATGGCATTGCACTGGCTAACATCAGGAACAGATGAGTTCTCTGGTTTTCAGACATTTTCATGTATATCCCCTCCAAATAAATCCAACAGTAGAAAAATCACAAGTTATTTTTCCTGACTGATATCAATGCAAAAAACAAGAGACTTTGCTCTTAAGAATATTAGTTCTATTTGTCTTTTCTAGAGTAGTTGTAGAGTACACAATGCTTAATTTTTTTCAACATTTGCTTATAATTATTTACAGCTTGCAGAAAACAGAATTTGTAAAAAATAGTTTTTTCAGAAAACCAAAACTGTAAATTACTTGAAATCACACATTCTGGTTAGCAAAAGTGTTAACTCCTAGCACACTGTTGTAACAAAACATCCTCTTTTTGCACCAGTATTATTATATTTACACTGGCATAATACAACAAGTATTAAGTAATATTGTATTTGTAAGTATAATACAACTAACATTTTCCTTAAGTATCAGCTATAAGCAAGTAGAAGCACTATCTTATTCTTGCCATTGAAGTTGGGACCTTAGCTGTGAGATTGCCTCTCTTTAACCTTGTCAACAAAAACACTAAATAGAATTTGAATTTAGAAAGTAGCATTTAACTGTAGCATGCCTAGAAACACCGGACAGAGGATACAAGATAATTTGACCTAAAAAAGCTAAGAGGCTTTGGGCATTAAAACAGACTCTCAAATGTTTATCTTAGTGCAACAGTTCTGCCCTCAAAGCTACCCACTATGATTAATGTTTGCTGGAAAACATTATGCACACAATATATGAGTAAACAGATGGTAACTTTTAAATGCATCTACTCCAGGGAAAAGTGGCTGCTTATAATTAGCTGAACTTTTTAAAAATTGTCTATTGTGACTATAAAGATGCCTTCAAGAAAATAAAGACATATAGTAG
The DNA here is from genome assembly GCA_013399115.1 of Anseranas semipalmata. Lineage (NCBI taxonomy): Eukaryota > Metazoa > Chordata > Aves > Anseriformes > Anseranatidae > Anseranas > Anseranas semipalmata. The sequence continues at coordinate 1,332,034 of VXAA01000904.1, forward strand.
TTACAAAGGAAAGATATAACAGCTGCTATGCAGAAAGCATGGGCTGCAGAAATCTGCCTATACATTACGGAGGTGCTGCCAGAACTCCATAACCAAAATGTCCCCTTGAAATCCAAGAAATCCCAAACTGAAGAAAGATTCAACCACTTAGGATTTCTGAGTGCTTCAGTCATAAAATAAAGGCTGACTCTTCTACACGTAAATGCCTAAACCCGCCAATATAGCTAATAACAGAATAATTCTTTTAAATTTATATTTGTAATTAAATTTATATTTTAGATGCAAAATACATTTTTATATGATTCACCAATGAAAATAACTAAATATATCAAATAACATAAACCTATTCCTCCTCAATACAATACTTCCTTCTACTATAAAGTTACCTGAGTTTGGTAAGTTAGGTTGGTTGGGTTTGTTTGTTTGTAAGAAGAAACTAAATGCCATTTGTTATGCTGTGCTATAATGGATCTGCATACTTCAAAGACGAAACAGGCTGTGTGATCAACCACCACCAACTTCTGCTTATCTCATCCAATGATAACTACCAAACTGAAAGTTCTCAGACCTCTCAGTTTTTTTGGCAAATTAAACAACACTCCATGAGAAAAGAACAGGAGAGACCAAAGTACACTCAGGGCCTAGCAGGCCTGTGGTGGAAAGGAACAGAGCAGGAAAACTGATTCATGCAGCATGCTGTAGTGGGAGCTCAGAAAGTAGAAGAACCTTGCCAATTTTCATTTTCCCAAATCTAGTCATTTGTCTGGCTCCCAATGTGTTATTTGAAAGGTAACCTTGCCCCCAAGAAAGATTTGAACCACTTCACATTAGTTGGCCATTTATGCAGAGGAAAAAGGAAGTTAGCTAAAACCCTGAGGCACAAGTTTTGAGTATACTCATTGTCTTAAAATAAATTTGCAAGCACCATTAACAAGTCAAAAGTAAATCAGGCAGTTATATTTTCCACAAAGGCCATAAAATAAACTTATGGAAACTCAAATTCACGGATTCCAGAAACTAAAAGGATTTCAATGATAATTCAGCCAATAATCTTCTCTCATATATGAAAGCACAACACCTACTTGCCATGTTTTCTTGCTCTTTCCTAGACATTTGTTTGTGGCCGCTGGTAGATATAGCGTGCCATCTTTGACAAATGTTTCTTTTCTCCCTAATCCAGCCATTCCTGATACACTCCATTTCTAGTCTGGTCCAGCATTCATCTGTTTTCACAAATACAAAATTATACCTACTTTATGTAGGTATTCAATTTCTAATTACAGCCATCCAGCCACGTTATGCTTTTATCAAAAAAGTTAAACCCCAAGCCAAAACCCAAATACAGTGTTATTCAGCTGTGGGACCTGAGTGGCTCCAAGGGGACAGTAATTTGACTAAGAGTCACTGCCTGCCAGGGGGGTGTCCCCAGTAAGACACCTCAAGAGGCAGAGGCTTTCGAAGCTGAAAGCTCCTACAGTGCAGTCTTTTTCTGTCTAGTGCTGGAGAAGAAAGAGCAACAGTTCCACCCATCCTCCCTTAGATGAGAGGATGAGATAGAGGAAAGTTAATGTTTTAAGATAACTCATTGCTTACACTGAAAGGGTTCACAGAAGAAAAATACTGTCATCTTCATGGACATCAATAGTGCAGAGCAGTAGCTGCAGAGCTAACTGCACAAATTGTCACTGCTTGTGTGTCAGGGATTCAAGCCAGACAAGACAAGGTCCAGCCCAGGATGGTCAACAGCCTGTTCTTTGCAAAAACACATCCCTTATCAGGTTGAATCTCGAGCCATAGTTCCAGCAGCAGAAACTATCAGGAAAGAGTGCTGGGACTAAATTCAGGAGGGGACAGATTTTAAATGTCTATAGAACAGGTCTCCTCCCTTACTATGCAACACAGTCCTTGACTGTACTGAGGGATTTTGACATCTCTTGTGAATTAAGAGAAAATGTTCTGTATCTATGTACCTGAGAGTATTTACACCTTGTTTATTTGTATATATATGTGATTATAAAAAAAGCTGTGGCCTATCCATTTAAATACAGCACCTCTTTAACTTGCATGCTTAGGCCAGCAACACAGATTGCAAAATGGCGAAAACGCAGAATGAACATAACAAGTGCTAATCTTTATCTTGTCATCTGAAAGTCACCCCTCTCAATATATTTTCAACTATATCAGCTCTTTAGGTGCTGGGGGAAGGAACAGAATTAGATACGAGAAAGTGAGAGAAGCAATGGTCCATGATATCACCTTTACAAAATACTCCATGGTGAAAGTTTGAAAAGTATCTGTATAAGGACTACTCTAACATACAAAAACCATGTGCTACTTAAGTCTTATATACATCATATTTTTCATGGACGTTACGCAGTTTAAACAAAACTTACACATATAAAACATTATGTTGTTATTCTTATGCTATTCAGACAAGAAATTACATATTGTTTAAGGAAAAAAAAATTACCAATACATATATAGCAAAGACTTGCCTATTTGGCATGCCTATAAGCCACCCCAGTGATGTGGCAAATACAGATCAGAGTGTTATTTCTCATGCAACAAGAAGTATGAGTATTCAGTGCGTTCCCCCTCCTGTTTATACGCTCCCTTCAAGTACTGGAAGGCCGCAACGAGGTCTCCCCGGAGCCTTCTCTTCTCCAAGCTAAACAAGCCCAGTTCCCTCAACCTTTCTTCATAGGAGAGGTGTTCCAGCCCTCTGATCATCTTAGTGGCCCTCCTCTGGACCCATTCCAAGAGCTCCACATCCTTCTTGTGCTGGGGGACTCAGTCACAGAGCAAGTGTCATTACTAGTAACACATGGACATCGACCCATTTATCTATTTTTTTTTTTGTCTCTTTCAGAAATTCTGTCTACTACTTTTGATCTCCAGCTGGTCCTAAAAAGAATTCTCCCTGTAGGCAGGATGACAGACAAGCCACCCTGAAAAAATGAAGAGTTGACTTTCTTTTTACTGGGGGTGTGAAGCAGCTGCTTGCAAGCAATACTCCTTTGTTTGTTTGTTTAAACAGCACCTCAAATTCTTTTTAGTTGTATAAAGAGAATTTCATTATCAAAATATGGTAAGTATAATCTTTCGGGATTCTTTTCTTTTGATGTAATTTTGACAAGATGAGATTTCATTTTGTCTCTTGCTCTATTCCTTCACCTCCTTAATAACAGGTGCAGCTGTTATTCAAAAGTCTGTAACTGCAGACACACAAATGTCCTTTTAAAAGCTGGTTAACAGAGTTCTTGAAATCAAATCTCTCCATGCATTTTGCTCTCATTTGTATGGGAAGTGAAACAGTCTCTTCCCCTGTATTCAAACCTGTTCATATATAATTGGGATCCCCCCTGGGTTCTGAAACTCTGAAAGCCTGATATAACTGCAGTATTCTTACAAGTAGGAACGATTTTAACCTAGTTTTATCCTGTCCCCTTACTCCATGTTTCTTTGTTGAAATCTGGGATATCAGGTAAAAAGAGAGGACTAAAGTGATTGATGTTCATTCCAGCACCAGGCTGCAGCTCAGGACTTGAGAAAGGTAAAAGGAGTTACCTTTCCAGGGTGACTTAGCTGTTACAGAAACTTAACTGAATGGATAATTTCACCCTGGCAATCTTCACAGAGAATGAATGGATTGTTGGAAAAGAAAATTACATCAGCTTCCCAGGAGGTGCATTGTTTGCTTCTTTTGCCTTTGAAAGCATGCAAAATATCAGTTACCATCAGATTACACTCATATTTATTTAAAAGTTGGTATTCATACAGTTTACTCTCAAGGGTCCCATATTCAAAAGTGTAATTCATCTCTAAACTAAGCAGACTTGGTGTCATCTGTCAGCTGAAAAGTCACAAATGGGGAAACAAAACCTTCTCTCTCAAATTAATTACAGGCTTTTGATTTTTCTTTTTTCTTTTTTTTTCTTAAAGGAAGGATCATCATTTATTTTGGTTTTGCTAACAGTTTTACATTAAAAGGAATTTCCAGAGAAAGAACCAGCACTAAGGAATTCATGTTTAAAATACACTGGCAAAACTATTTGTGAGCACAGCTTGTTCTATAAGGTGCAAGTCTCCCTATGTTTAAAAAACTGTGTTATGAAAATATAATGAATCTTGCATTACATTTGCACTATATCCCTGCAGCTACCAAACACATGCAAATGGTATATTAAGACATGGTTGGAGGCATTCTGACTATTCACTACAGAAAAACTGCAAAGTTAAATTATTAAGTTTGGGCTCTTAAAAAAAAAAACAAAACAAAACAGTAAACAACAATTACTAGCAATGGTTTTATTTTAACATCATCTGTGAGTTATGTTTGATTACACAAACCAGTATAGCCTTTAAAAAATTGCAGCCATGCATTTTTGCTAGAAAAAGTGAGATTTCATTAAAAATAGTACTGTTTCTCCAAAAAATATAATTTTAAGGTTGTTTTTCTGGGGGGGTGTCAAAACATAAAGCAAGTGTTTTATTTCATCTCATTCTGTTTTAACTTAAATTCATTGTCTGAGCTCAAGTTTCACAAGGCTTTCTGACTGGTTGTCTTGCACATCTTTGACTAGTTGAATGAACTCTTTTCACTTCTGCTATTTGTCTCTCCTCCTGACTACCTGCAGGCTTGTGTTTGCTCAACATTGCCAGCGAGCACAGAAAAGGCTTCTGCTTTTAGTATCAGCAGTGTTTTGAGGGTAGCTACAGATCATCCTTTTTGAGCCTCTAATTCTAGTAATTATAATACTGAATGAGGCAGTAATCCATTGAGTTTGTTTTAGCCTTGCAAAAGCTGTCTTCTGTTCCCATTTTGCGAGACAAATGAGCAGGATGTAAAGCACTAACAACTTGTGCTCTCCCAGTGTTAAATGGCAAAAAAAAGGATCTTGTTCTCCTCCTCCTCCCACAAAAAAAAAAAAAGACATTTCTGAGGTTCACTGCCAGTTCAAGCAGTTATGTTGGCCCATCACACTCACAGTCTCTGAGACATGTGACATGTTAGTACGGCAGCTTGCAGAGGTACAAGAAGCAGCACAGATGTTGCCCAGTGCAGAAGACCCTTAAGTCAGAAGCATTTCTGTGTTTTGTTCTGAGCTACAGAAGGTTGTTCTCAGAGAAGCTAAACACTAAACAGGACAGCGGCCAGATGGGCCAGCACACTCAAACCTAGTACATACTTGACGTGATTCATGCTAGTGGGTGCCACTCCCAGGGGAAATGGCAAGGTCCAGATATTGCTGTCAACAACCAGAAAGCTTATTAGCTATTAGAGCTACCACAGTGCAGTGAATTGCAAAGGTAAAGCACTGGAACTACTTGAAGAGAAAGGTTTTTATTGTAGAGAACAGCAACTTTTACATGCTAGAATACCTGCAAGAGCAGGGAGAAAGAATTGATACATTCCATAGGACTGCACCTAGGCAAACAGATGTCATCATGTCGTTTTCTCACCATCTCTTTTAAAAAGAAAAGTTAATTAATGCACTATCATATTTTGAAGAAGCTTGTGGTCAACAAAGATGACGCTGAAATCAGTCACGGCATTCTCCAGTTCTCGCATTTCCTGGAAAGGGAACTGGGACACAGCAGACTCGCTTTCAGGAAATGGATGACATTGTTAGAGAAATCCTAGCCAATGTAGCACCTACTATAGTTTTAGAAAAGTTCTTATTCTGTTGGAAATCATTAAGGAGCACTACTGACGTACAAACACCCAGACCTCATTCTAAAGCACTGAAGTAATTGCTTGTGGATATTCAGAATACACCACCACAATTCACTAGTTGTACGCAGATGGTATGACCACCATGGGAGATGTTGTATGAAAGAGCAAAAGGTCTTTCTCCGCTTGGTCCAGGCTGAATGACTACAGTGCTTTACCTCATTCTGAAAAGAAATACACCAGGGAGGATAAAGGAGGCATATTTTCATGGCTGGTATTCAATGAGTTTGACCCTTTTTATTACTGGCAGCTGAGGAAAGATGCTGACTGTCAATCAGCTGACGGTGTCTTTTGCTCACCTTGAACATGTTATCTATCCAGAATCTCTTTCTCCATTTACAGATGGACACCAGATATTGAACAGATGGACACACTTCTTCAGAGGGAGTGCTGAAAGACTTCACTTACAGAAGGAAAAGGTATTCCTGTTAAAAGACAGTGTCCACTGACTGCTAGAACACCTTGAGAAAAGAAGCTAGGGCACAGGGATGACACAACTTTTATAGATTGGCTCCCCTTGGAGGTAAGGCTGGTGGGTAAGGAGGGAACTGGGAAGAGATGCATGGAACAAGACAAATAACACCTCCACACCTGCATTTCTGCTCAAGTTTAAATACAGCTTTTTTCCCCTACAGTTATTCTGAAAAAGCAAACTCTCTTACTAATATTGATTTCTACCTTCATTGTTGCTATCAGTTCTATGTTTAGTCTGATGAGATAGCTAAAGAGATGCTGTAAGGAAAAGCATCCTTATCCAATTAAGAAAATTCAGACTTTCAACGCAAAAGTACCATAAAAAAAAAAAAACCACAAGCATTTTTTACATCAATAAGCTTTTGTTTTCAGAACTAGTACTGATGCTAAGTATCTGAATTTAGTGATGAGATACACCATTTCCCACTATTTAAAACTTTATTTTTCCTGAAAAATAATAATAAAAAAACATGTTGGAGTTCTTCTCTCTGTACTTCATGCTCAGAATATAACTGCACGAATAATTATTTCCCCTCAATTTGTTTCTCATTTGGTTTGCCTGGGTCTAGTTTCAGTGTGGAAAGAAAGTATTCATTCTGGTGTTTGTCTTACTCAGCAGAAGGTAATACTGGGAAGATCTCATAATACCTGAAAACATAACTGTAATCTAGCCCACAAAATACGAGATATGCTGTTTAGTGTGTGGTTGTTTTGTGTTTCTGGAACTTAGATCTTTTGTAAGGATAGATTGCTGACCCATCTCCAACCATGAGGTACACTGAACCCTTTTGTCTATTTAAACTACGTCCAGAAACTAAAATGCTTATCTGTGTAGCTTTCAATGTCACTAGAACACTGCCCCGAAAAGCTGCAGTGTCCTCACACCAACTTTACAGCATTGGGACTCACCGACACACATGGTCTTCCCTGAACCACTTCAGAATTAACTGAGTGTTCCCTTGCTGCTGGCAGCACATCTGTACTTGGTCTCTCTTCCTTAAAATAGGATTTAGACCAAATAGCACAGCATGCTTCTGCACTTCCAAGAAAATAGTTGCAACAGAGATGAGTACTGCAGTGAAGCAAAGGGAAAGAGCCTTGAGCACCTCACCCCATTTTAGAGTTAGCTACTTGCTTATGAGGGATCATGACATTCACCGAAGGGCCCATCATCCCAGTAGCAGACAGTGCCCATTTCTAGTTGCCCAGCATCCAGGCTTCCTTCTGGGTGACAGAAAAAAAAAAAAAAAGACGACAGAATTCTAGGGATTGTGAACGGGATTGCTCCTGCTCCTTTTCCAAGGATCTTGCACCATATTCTCCTAAATCCCCTGTTAAAGAGCTCACATTAAGTTTATTCTCTGCCTCACACCCCCAAAAAATAAAGTCTAACCAGCCTGCTCTACCACTCCTTGCCCTGAAGGACAAAAGGAAAATCTGAAACAAAGTCCACAGATGTAGCACATTCTCCAATTTGGATTCAGAAAAGTTAAGGTATTTTGTCTTACGTCAAACACACGCATTGAATGCAACATATGTTCAAAATAGATCAAATTATTACAACCTATTCAACAGTCCGCTCCATTTCAACAGTCTTAACACAAACCACATAAAGAAATGTTTAAAAGAAGCATTTCAGAACTTCCTAAAAACCTTTCTTAGCTAAAGTTTGAGATCTTCAAAATGGTAAGACTCTCATTCCAATATAAAATATTGGTTTTTTTCTTCATTTGTTCTGAATCATGGCATTTCCCACCAGTGCTCACACTGCCTAAACTTAAGGATCCCAAACATAATCAATACAACTGTTCAGAGCAGCTGCATTAGGAGATTTTCTCTCCACGCACTATATATGGAGCTTAATGATCTATTTTGGCATCTTAGAGGTTTACAGTCTGATAGTGTTAATACCCTTTTAATAGCTACATCCCAAAACAGTGGTAGTCTAAGGCTTTGAAAAAATAGACATCACTTTCAACACAATGGCATGCATGTCTGGATAGCATCAAAAGAGGGATGCGATACACACTTGTATAAAAGTATATGAACCAGTTTCTCTGTAACATGATACCATAACACATTTGCCCCAGACTTTTATATCTGTTGTTTTAAACAGCTCTTTTTCTATTTTTTTGTTTGTTGTTGGGTTTTTTTTGCTTGAAAGTAAGACATACACTTTAGATTACCATGATGACTCTCAGTAACAAGAGGAAGAACCTGAAAACGTGCTTCCAAATAAATGCTTCAGTACCTTTTTGCACCGCCCTTGTATTACTTTAAAATGCAGGAATTTTGCACTCAAACTCAGGCAACAGAAGAAAAGCCCAAATCTCTACGTTTCTACGGGATACATAACAGTTACCAATTAGAGGAAACTAAAAAACGTCATGATAGATACTTGTGTTTAAAGTACCTACCAAGGCACCTAAAAACAAGCCAATATTCTTCCTGAATCCTGCAAGAAGACTGAAAGTATTAGATGAGAATTGGTAAGCTTCTGGTTCTTACTGAAATTCAGGCCAACTTTTCGCTATTGGATTAACGAAACCCTGAAGATCAGCCATACATTATGGCAAGGAATGCACAGATACAAGGATAGGAGACGAAGTCCTAACTGCTGACGTATATATTCATATTAAAAGAGACTGTATATATTCCAGTTCGAATGTTATAACTAAAGGTGACTGTATTCACTTGAGCTTAAGGTTCTTGTGGATGACCTAGTTTTACCTGTTTACAAAATGAAAACAGAGAAGGAACAACTAAAATTGAGTTGTAGCCCTGCTTGTTTAATATCATGTAAAAAGCACATGAGATCTATGACTAGCTCCTGGTAACCTCACACCAAAATACTAGAGAAAGGCAAAACAAAACTATCAGGTGTTAGATTTGATTGTAATTTGGATTTTATTTGTTATGGCTGATTACGGAAGACATTGCTGACCTCAATAGTGATGTTCTGCTACCACATGAGACTGTAGGTTTGTCTAACTAGAACAGGCAGCATGTTATTTGCAGGCTTGGTTTGTCCAGAATTAAGAGATCATTTTGTCACAAGCAGCTACAGTAGATGTTTTAAAAAAAGATACCTCCAATTCTACACAAAAGAACACAGAATAGAGGAGATTACACAGCTGCACCTGGAGCACACAAAGAATATGCTTAATACAATGTTAAAGGAACTGTAACATCCCAGGATTTATGTATTTATTCACCTAAAACTAAAGCAGAATCTTCCCCATTTATTTTCCCTTCAGGACACCAAAGCTTCTCACTGCTATACAAGTCAGTTGCTCTTACCTGTTGTTTGAGAGCCTCTAGAGATTCAAATTCCAATTTGTCCAGTTTAATCTGGATATCTCTTGGTTTATCAGGAATTACAAATGCCATGACAAACTTTATTGCTAGCAGCAAGTGCTGGAAAAAAAAGTAAAAAGAAAAATATTGTTCTATAGAGTTTGAAACAAAGAGAGAACAGTATAACACTTTTTTCAAGTGTTAGTAATAGATGTAAAAACAATTATTTCTTGTGACAAGTACATGGATTACATACTATAACCATATTTAGCCTCAGCTACTCCATATTTTTTCTATTTACTTTGTTTTAGTCATTCATAATTTGAACATATACATATATTGTTTATTTTCATAAAAATCCTATTGTCGGTATGTACTCTAAGTTTCTATTTTAAAATTCTATTTGTGATTCCAGATAAACTAATAGCTTTTTAAACGTTTTATTGGTGCATAGAAACTGAATTATGGCACCCAGCACATAGTGATTTATATACGTGTGTGTGTATATATACATACATACACATATATACACACACACAAACACACTTAAATATAATTACACATATAATTATATGCATTTATAACACATATGCATGTGCACGTGCGTGTCATGATAGAAATGATACAAATATTTTGTAAAAAAATATGTTGAACAAACCCAGAATTTCTACACTAGAAAGTTATTAAAACCTAAAAGCAATCCTCAGTAAGCAGACGAGTATAAAACAAAATAAATATGATCTTCAAAGTGGCGAAGCCATGAACAGAAGCTTTCCAGTACATGGAGAAACATTCCAAAATTAAGATGCCATATTAATCATAATTTGTCACAAAATATTATAATCTTATTTAAGAGAAAACATGTATGAAGTTCTATTGACCCTAGTGCTTCCCAACCAGCCTTTAAATTTCACTTCAATGTGCACCATTCACCACACTGAAAACAAGTGCCAAACTCTCAAGTCAATGGTATTGTTTCGTCATTTATGCCAAATATAAGTATTACCTAAGCAAGAATCATTAAATCTTGTTTTATCAATGGCTGGCATGATGCGTTTTTGCAATCAGGAACTTGCTCCTAGTTGAGAAAATCCTGATCAATATAAGGCAACACTTAAATATATTTGCTTAATATTAAGAGTGGCTTAGGTTCCACTGACATGATGATAATACTCAGACACACCTAAATTTAGATTGTATGTCTAAGCTAATTATCATAAAAGGCTATTGCTTCTTTCTGAAATATATTTTGCTGAATTACAGGATCTTGATGCACCAAAAATCCCTGAGATTCTGGAATTAGGTGAGCAACAAGGTAGCAAAAACACTACAGACTTTCCAGTAACAGTGGTAGTGAAACTATAGATAAGCCAATTCCAATAAGAAATTAGATAGCAGGAGCAAGTAAGAGAACAAAAAGAGAATAATCAAGAGCCAGACGTGAAATTATTTTTGAAAATCTATTACAGAAAAAAGTTAGTAGGTCCAGAAAACAAACTGATAGTACAAGGAATACTAATTTGTTTAAAGAGCTGATAGGAAGGCTGAAATTTAATGCAACAGTAATACATCATCAATGAGAACATGAATACAGATGAAGAGGTTAATGAAGTGATTAACATGTCTGCTGTGTAATGCAATGCGTAATACCACATTATTAAAAAAAGTCATGTCAACAGTAAAATGCCCTCCTACTCCTACAAAAGTTTTCTTTTCCCACTCAACTTAATGGTGTCCCAACAAAAATGCTGCAGCTAACCCTAGAAAACATTCTATTTTTTGAAATGGGAGATTTAGGAAACCAATGTGTTTTAACTACTTTACCACATGAAGAACTTTATTGTTCCATCAACTGAACAAAGCCCAGTAAGCAGTACTGCAAAGGCGTTATGTTTGCTTGTTTGTTTTGCCAATAGACCCAGTACCCGCACATAATGAAAACTGCCTTTGACACTGTTTGCCAGAAAAGACAGTTTTCACGCTAGCACAACTGGTAGCCTTAAAACACAAGGTACACCCTTACACATGAAGGCAGAACCTCTGATTCAGAAAGCCTTTGAGACAGAGAGTGCTAGATAAAAAAAGAGACTGATAAAAAAGGACTGGTTAGATAGACCTTTGGTTTATGTGTCGGAACGGCTTTTTTTGTGTTCTTTTCCCTCTCATCTAAACAAAGTTCTACCAGTTATAAACTGCTCAGAACTGAGTGGGATGTCTTTCTGTGTAACAGACAGCAAACTCGGTTCGATTCTACCTCATAAAGTCCTAGTGAGCCTGAAAAAAGGCATGACAGCAACAGCTGTCCTTTCGTAACATCTTTCAAAAGAAAAAAAAAAAACCCAAACTTCTGCTTATTTACAAATTAAGAGTAATATTAATAAAATTGGGAAGGCAACTGGCAGAAATGATGAATGTTGGTCATACGACTCATAAAACCTCTTCAAAAGAAAATATATCTAATTTATTAACAGTTCATATTACATTTTGGAATTGCCATTTGACTATGGAAATATAAGCAGTTATTCAAGCGAAACTGAAGAAAAAGTAGGGAGATGAGTAGTTTTATTCATTTTATCATTCATATTCTGTACTGATTTCTTAATGTTGTTTTAGTATGATTTCTGTAAATCAGATCCAGGAAAAGGAACCATCTGCTTTCAAAAACGAAATGTCTTAAGAGTTAGTATAAATCACCAGAATAGACAAAAAAATTCTCCTTCATAGAATAAAGTTACATTAACACTAGTATGGATATATTATAAAAAGAAACTATGTAACTTATCCAAATTTGTTACACAATCAGTGCAAATGTATCTGTCCAATATTAAAATTTCTTCACAGAGCTGGTTTGGGCATTTTTTTTAAAACCAGGTTACAAAACCAACTACTATTTCTAACTGCAGCCATCAAAAACCAATGTTGTTTCCAAGAACATGCCCTTCATAATGATTTCAAGAGGACTATTTCAGTGCGAGCAAAACCCAGGATAACATTAACACAAGCTGTAAGCTCCCTGATGCCAGCAGCAAAGTCCTCTCCCATTCTGCAATCTGCCAAGTGGGCACAGAGAGAAACAGCAACGAGTCTCTCCCCCTTGATAAACTCAGTGCCATCAAACTCTCTGTGGTCTTGTGCCAGGTGTTTATTCTGTTCTGCGCAGCTACTGACAAGAGCAGAAGCAGCAGCTGTGTTTTGCAGCAGTGTATCCCCAACCTTGCCTCTTCTAAAACAGAAAATGCAAATTAGGGTTAAATTCCTGGAATTTTGAACAGCTAATTTGATTTCTATAGTGGTATGACTGCAGCAGTTCCTCTCAAAATCTACTCAACTGGAAAAAAAAAAAAAAAAAAGAAAAAAAAGAAAAAAAAGAAAAATAGTAGTAGCTGCACTGTTGGTTAGTTGATAAAATGCATGCCAAATGTCAGCTGGGAAAGACTTTAATAACATTTTACATCAAAAGCCTATTCTAGAATGTAGTATTTACCAAAAAAATCAATTAAAATCAGAAATCTGGACATAGTCCAGTCTAGAACTAGCATGTCATATGAAACAAGATGGTCACTGGTTACTCACGCTACACAGATAAGGAACTCTACACGAGAGTCAACATATGAGAATGGTACATCACTTTGAGCCTCTGTTCTCTACTGGTATATGCAAAATGCCTTTGCAAATGTAAAGGAAAGTATCACTGCAGGATCATGCTATTGTCAGAGCAGAATGCAGGGAAATCATTAGACTTCTTGGTAGGACTCTCTATTCTGACACTAAACTAAGCCAAGATTAAAGACTATGAACAGACCAAAGAACAAATTTACCTCTTTCTATGGCAACAGCGTTTAGCTTTGAGGATCTTGTATCTTTTTAAGAGTAGGAAAAATGGGGAAGGGAAGTGAAAAATAATTCTGTCGAGGGAGCAATACAGGCAAAGAAAAAATTCCATAGAGCTCAGGAAGTTCTATTAAATTGTCTTTAATAGACAGCAATAAAACAAATTTATGAGAAAATATTTCTGCAATATAAATAGAAAGAAAGCATGAGCAAACTTTCCTTCCCGCTTTCAGTCTGAGCTAGCTTCATTAGAGTCCCACTAGTGGAACAGAGTCATGACAGCTGAGGGACTTTAAGAAGGGCCCTTCTTCTGCTAACTCTGATAAATGCTGCTTTTAAAACCTCACATCCTGTATTATTACGGGATTTTTATAAAGTGTACATAGAATCTTAGTGGGAAAAAAAAAAACCTCTGGTATTCCCTTCAAAATTTCATTTTACCCATAGAAATACCCAAATTCCTGGGAGGTGTGGATGACAAAAAAGGAAGTTATTTCATGTTGGTCCTATTTCAAGGCTTCTTCACATCTCCCATTCAGTTTGAGACCGTCTTCTCCTCCCAGACACACACATGCACACACTTACAATCCAAATGCCTGTCACAATCCATGTGTTCCATCTATCCCTTTTAAAAAAACAGCATACCTCACCTCTCCTGCATTTCCACAAGAATAAGGTTGCTCCTCCTTGCTGCCAAAACTCAAGGGAAACACCAAGAACAAAGTACAATCGTCCTGCCTCAGATTTAATGTCTCTTGCCACTCTAGCACTAACACAGTGACGTCCATCTTGGCTCTCATCTGAAATACGCTCAGTACAGGTGAAATTTTCATGCACTTACACCTGCTGGGCTCCTCTACGTCCCTACATAGCACACAAAGATATTTCAGAAGCTTAGATCTTTGCCATGTTTGGGCAGTTTTCTCATAGGAGTATCATAAAGCACATTCTTGAGATCAGAGTAAGCCTTTCGTCAGCCTGCTCACTGCTACTTCAAAGCACAGATGCAACGCATCTTCTCAGCACAACAGTAATCTTACCTCTATATATTTTTTAAGATATGTATTTTCTCCTTTCTTAAAAGGAGTAAGGCATTTGTGTAAAAATGCAAAAACTCCAAACTGAAAAAAACATCCTGCGGGGAGAGTTTCAATCTGCCTCATTGCAATGCAGATAAGATGGATGCAACTGGACAGAAGCTTATTACACAACACGTCAAGAGGCTTCAGCAGAGATGGCATTATCTGGTCCACTTATAACTTGTAACAGAATGTCATTTCCTTCCTGCTACTTGATGAACACACACACATGCACAAAAAAAAAANAAAAAAAAACACAAAGGCTGCCTGAGGAAAACTGATAGCAACACTTATGGCAGAACATTGGAAAGGTAAGACCAGATGAGACATCTTCTATCATATGTACCAACATACTTGTGAAATTGAGTCCTGATCAACAGAATATTTAAGCTTATGTTTGGTTTTAAGCATATCTATGAATATATTTATGTTCAGAAAAACATTTAAGCACATGCTTAAAATTGGAAGATTAAAAAATAATACACTCATTTGCTGAAACTGGGTCTTAATATTCAACAGCTGAATCACAATACATATTTCATTTCCTAGGGCTGGTATCATGTGACATGTACTAAATTCACCTGTCTTAAGAGATGAATGCTGGCTTGCACAGTGTCTGCACATTTACATTTCTCCAACTGCTTTAATTAGTGCAGAAATCCTCATCTGTACTTTTATTACCAATTCACTATAAAACCTCACAAGTAGAAATCTACACTGAAAAAGACACCAGGTATAATAGGCAGCTTTGAGGCATATTTCAATTGTGTAAAGAAGTATTAAGCTACACCATGGGAATCAGGGTTTGTTTTGTTCCTATTACACACACACCAGCAGCACTGGCCTCTAGCAGCACTCACACACAACCCTTTCCAGTCAAGTCTTGGCCTTATGCCTCAAGACTATTGATTTGGTTTCTTTCAGAAGAAGCAAATTTATTCTAAACAGTACAATTGCTTTGTATAACTATCACTACTGAAAATAAGCCAATTCCAGACCAGCGTTCCTCAGCAAGGGGCTTTTAACAGATAAGACCACATAAAAGATCTTAAAAAAAAAAAGGAAAAAAATAATCTGTAAGGAACCTTCGCTATTCATGTTTCCAGGAAGTAACAGCAAAAGCAAAAGGTAAAGTAAATCAGGGGAAAAATAAAAGGAAAAATAAAAGAAAAATGTTAAGCATCATCTTTTGGTGAGGAAGCTGGTGAGCAGGGGATGGTCTCTTCTGCCCTTGCGTATTTTTGTGCTCCCTGTTTTCTGAAAAGCTCTAAGAGGCCAGTTGGCAAGCAAACAAAGCAATCCAGTATGCACTCTGAAACTTGGTCCTGTTCTTTAAAAGCCTTAGGAAGAATTTAAGCCAGACATGACTTTCAACATAGATCAGTGGCAACCTATTAAGTAACTATATTCTACCAATGCACGTGCTAGTAGAGCTGAACACAGAAGCAATCTGATCAGTTGCATAGTCATGATTTTTTTTTCCTTTTATGGCACCATTATATTTTCTATTAATTCAGTCTTTTAAAAACAAATTTCCTCTTTATTTATAGACTATTTCTTACTAATGTTTCAACCACAGGTGCTATACATCATACTTGGTCACTAAGTGGTATCTGGTTGTTATTAGTCTTTTTTGAAAAGATTTAGATGCACAACAGTCCTCCTCGAGTTTCTCCAACATTAGCTGTTAGGAGGTGAGGCAGCCCTGGCCTTTTCCTCTACTACTGAAATTTATACGAATTTTGTCACTGACTTATTTGATGCTGCAATAAAGCCACTAGTTCCTTACTTCTCAGTATTTACATACCTGTTCAACTTTTTCATAGATCTTTTACACTGGAGTTTTTAAGCCTACTTTCAGATGACTTTTCCGGCACTTTTTCTGCTTTAAGGTTTTTTTTTTGTTTTTTTTTTTGAGACCCTGAAGTATGAAGAAAGAAAGGTAAGGGCTGGTAAGGTAGGGAGTTTTGTTTACATATAAAGCACCGCTCTCCTCTCTCTTCAGGCAGATTGCCATTTTTGGATCTATCACTAGAAATTAATCATTCAGCAGCTTCTAGAAACACCTGCTGAACTAAAAGATCATACAGAAAAGATCTGATACCAACCTTGTACACAGGTTTCTGATTGATTGCAACTTCGGAAAAACACTTACAGGTACATAAACTCAAACCCTAATAATCTTGTTTCATAAACACAGCATATTCTATGATGGAAAAAAAATCTTCTGATACAGCACACTTGCAAAACTGTTTTCTAAAAACTCTCTATAAAAATACAAAGTACACAAATGAGCCTTTCAGAAATGTTCTAAGATGATTTTTCTCACATTTGTTTCATCCTGACTCAATTCAAACGACATGAAAAAATGCTGTAGGTGTAAATTTGTCTCGCTTTTAAATATTTGCTAATGGTCAATTTTGCAGTAACTCAACAGTCTTTAAAGCAGCATGATAATGCACCCATCTCTCTGCTACCATTTGATAATCCTGAAATGTTTTGGCACAACCCTTATCTCAATTTATGGATACTGTTTAATAGGAACTGGGATAAGGGTTGCCAAAAGCCAAATTAGCTAATGCTGAATGTAACGAACAGCAGAGCTTTGATCGTGCTCTGAAATAAATTCTAAGTGAAAAGTGGAAAGAAGGAGGCCCATGGAATTGAAATTGACAGTATGATTAATACCAAGCCTTATGAAGTGCCTCTTAGCTGATTGCTAACATTACATATAGGCTCCCATTCTGACAGGTATAGTTTATTGTCAAAATGCCCTTATGTTCCACATCAAGGGAGAAAAAAAAAGTTTGCTGTTTTCTATTAATCTACAAAACTTATACTTGCTTTTTTATACATTTTTCTTCACATAAAAAGATGCAGGTAAATTATAGTCGTAATTATGCATTCTAAGGATCACAGATTTCTGTTTGTCAGGACTCAGAAATTCATCATCCATTGCACAACTGGATGACTTGGCATTAATAAGGAGATATGAAGCATTACTTTCGCCAGTGGTTTAAAACTACTGTAAGTCAGTTCAGTGCTAAACACAAATTGTCACCTGTTGTGGACATCACGGTCCTTGAAAATTCTTTGCTCCTGCCTCAAGCCTCATTTGCCTTAGTCCAAGCCAAAGTGGACAGGTACCTGCCAACTGAGTTTTGGACAGACTCAAAGATATCAAAATGTACACATATGAAAGTAAACCCACTATACTTTAATGAACCTTACAGATGGTTTTCCCAAAACTGAATGCTGGCTCTGGATATTGTAAGACAATTAACAGACTTTTCAATAGCACATTTTTCTTCAATTTATGCTAGGAAAAGGTGATGTTGCATCTACAATAGAATTTAAATTATTTTAAACACTGAAGTTGATGTTTTTGTTTATTGCCTTGAGCGTATGTAGCATAAAAAGTAAGAGAGGTCTCAGCCAGCTATTTTTCAGAGATGATATGCACCCAAGTTTTTACCTTTAACTGTGAATAGTAAGTTATCTGACTAGATGAATCTCTTTTTATTTACAGACATTTCCTTATTTCTCCCACAACTACCTGGCTTTACGTACAAATGTCTCATGATGCTTTCAAAGCTGGTTCACAGTAAGATTTTTCCTCCTGAAAAAATCTGTTCACCTCACAACACCAAGACAAGAATTATATCTGAATAAACACATTTAAAGCAAAACAGAGTATTTCACCACACTGCAAACACCTTTTCACAGAATGATTAATAATTTTAATGTAATGCACAGCTTTCTTTTATGTGCTCATCCTATTGTAAATGGCATGCTTTACTCTACCTCTGTTTCAAGACCTAAGTAAATTTAGCAGCACACAGCACATTTTTTAATCTGGACCAAAAGGTGAATCATGCAATGCTAAATAATGAACAGAATGTCATAGCCATGAGTCACCAGAGAAAAATAATGGTATCACGATATATCACAAAGAAAGCTGGAGATTAATTACAGTCTCTACTCCCGTGCAACTTTAATGAAATCAAATTAATTGAAATGTGTACAATAAAACTAGCTAATCTGAAACAATGGAACTCTGTAGGGAAAAATTAACAATTTTCATATTGGAAACTCATCACCTGCATTTTTCCTGTAAAGACTAGAGGGTTTTTTTTTTCTTTTTTTTCTCTTTTTTTTTTTTGTAAGAACAATGCAAAGTCAAATAATCCTTTTGCTTTTCAATAAAGGTCAGAAGAAAAGCCTTCCATTCAGCCAAAGTGTTTTAATTAAACATTGCAGCAGGTGTTTGGATACGCTGCCAACTCCTGAAAAGCTTGCATAAAAACCGTTTCCTTATAAAAATAAAAACCTGTACGTCCTCAAGGCCTCTTTATCTGTTTGTTCTGTGAATGGGTGTTCACAAAATTACATAAGATTTTCTTTCTTTTGGAACACGAGTACATGCCCTAGCTATAAAAGAGTTCTTCATCAAAGCTCTTGGAAGCTAGCCATGCAATTCTCAAGTCAACTTTTATGGCCATAGCAGATCTGTGCAGCAGAGCACAGCGCTGAGTTTAACCTTAGCTGCTGACCAGCTTGAACTTTTGGGAACATAACTGGCCTGTTCAAGCTCACAAAAAGAGAACCTTTAACCGTGAGCCAAAACCGCTCTGAAATGAATCATTGCTGCCAAAGCAGATCCCTTTGTAGGTCATACTCATGCAATCAAGTTTTTTCAGTGGTCATGTTATGTGGTCACATATCTCACAGCTGTAGGCCTTCACACACTCCCATAAAAGCAGGCTATGAAATGCTTCCAGAACTGCTTAAGTCCTTAAGGAACACAAAGCCCATCTTAAGGTGCAGACTCCAGAAGAGAGACAGGAGAAAATAGAGTGGAAGAGAGGAAAAACTAGCTGTGTTCTTCACACCAGCAGTAAGCATTACTGGTAGGCACCAAGTCATTCCATCAGCTGGGAACACAGGTCAGAATGTGAATCCCAATGTAAGGACTAGAAAGCAGTAACTCTCCTATACAGTGGGATACATACAGCTGCATCAGCGTAGGACTGTTACTCTAAAGCAGACAACTTCTATCAGCATAATCCAACAATTACTCCTTGACAAATTCAGTAAGCATCTGGGACATCTCAAAAAACATCATGTCTGAATCAGGAAGAGGTTCTCAATTGAGTTCTGATGTATGAGAAGGAAGGAATACCAGCAAAACTGATAATACAACAAAGATACAACAAAGACTGCTATTCACTTATTCCCTTAGTTGTTTTTGTTGTTGCTGTTTTGTTTTTTGTTTTGAGTCTGGGTAGTTTGGCCTTTGGAACTACAGGTAGAACAGAAAACCAACAAAGAGTTTAATCTCTTCAGTGTAACAGCTCTGACAACATGCACTGTGCGCAACTTCTTACCTCCCTACAGCTAGGGAGGCTGAAAGAAAAAGAAAATAGCAGTACCTACAGATCAATTTCAAGACCATTTGGGAGTCAACTTACAGCAAGGGCTCAGCATCACTTTGTTGCTATGAAACATTACAGCTGATTATTCCTATGTGATAAGAACCTGAAGCTGATTCATTCTCTGGCTGAAATGATCTCAGCTGAGAAGGCCATGTTCAATTTGAAATGAATTAAGTAGCAGTTCTGAACACAGCTCCAAAAGAGGTCTCAAGCATGTCAAACGGGCAATACTGAGAAGCTAGAGAAGATCTTGGACCAGTGACTAAACTTGAACAGGTCCCTGAGTTACTCTAACATAACGTGCAAGCAGAGATGGGTGGGAAGCTGAGACTTCTCAGAGATGAATCTCAACAGAGCTGACCACTGCTGTCACAGAATGTTAGGAGCCCAGGGACTGAGGAAGAAACCATCTGTACCTGTAACCCGTCTGCTAGTTGTAACTAAAAGGGGGTAACGTGGTACTGAAAACAACTGTTTGTCTCAGTTTCAGAACTCATTCTGAGAATTAGAGAAACCTGTGAAGAAGCAATACCTCACAACAGGAGTAACTTCTAGGAGCAGTGATTTAGCCCTGCCATAAACCATGAAGATGGCATTATGGAAGCACACATTCTACAGGCCTCAAGTCCTAGGTCTGTGCAGATGGAATGATGAAAAGCAAATTTTATTTCCTGAATCCGGGGCCCATTCGTGTTTATTCATTTTCCTTATGAGAAGACTGAAAAGGGATTCTCCTTCTTCTTTAAGGAAATGCCAGAAGTATTTTACAGTGGCTTTTCGTCAGCTTCTAGATGAAGCAAAAAATGACATTTTTGTGCTAAATTCGGTTAAGGAGAGTTCTTCTGGAAAAATGAGAGAAGCATATGGAGAAAGATGAAAGTATGCAAATATACAGGACTGAGAAAGCCTGATGCACAGGGGCAAGGCTGTTGTTGTGAACAGAGAGTGCCTTGGAATTGGCTGTGATACTCACTACTCTGGCAGCTCTGCTGCCCCTGAACAGCAACACGAGCCAGCTTAGCAGCTCCGAGACCTGCTGCCTCCTGAAGTGACAAGGTGACTCCTGGGGCGGACTGTCGGTCATTACCTCTAAAAATGGATACTCCTGATAAATTCATGCGATTTCTGTCTTTGAAAAGGTAAATGTTTATAAAAGTGAAATTATTGAAGACCATAGCCCTTCAATCGAAATCTTTTATCCAGACTCCCTCGGTCACATGAATCTTCACTAGAAACAAACTAGTAGCAAACTAGTAGCCAAAACATGAACACAATTTTCAGTGTTCAAAATGTTACTTTGCTACAGCCTCGCCTTTCTTTTCAGAGCTGTTGAGAGAAGAAATCCCTAAAACTTCTTGTCCTAAATCTTTATATATATATATATATTCTTGATCAAGTGTTCTGTGATAATCCAAACATATACATTCTTATGTATAAAAGAAATATTCCCCATATATCCCAAAAGGTTTAAAAAATATATTTAATAGAAGAACTTGTCCTGAAATGTTTGAGATCTGGCAGTACTTGAGGTTGTGTGGGTTTTCTGTGACATAATGATTAAAGAATTATCTTCTAACATAGTAAATTGCCACACAAAATCCTAAAAGGTTAAACACCTGTCAGATAACAGGCTTATAAATCACTTTTGCTACTTCATGCTGTTTTCCTAACATCTCATCTAATAGTTTCATTGAGAGAAGAAATACCAGCACATCTCAAACATAAGCAAGAAAAAAATTCTCAAACAATATTGAAAAGTATGACCTTCCAGCATGATATGCAAGTTTTATAAGAAAAAAAAAGTTCTTTCAGCCCAGAAGAACATTACCACTCTTTGATAGTACTGAATGATTCTGGGTTAGACAAGATGGCTTTACTGTAAATAGCAATTTAAAATCAATTTCTATGATGAATCATTTTAGCATCACAGATACCTATCTCTCTCAAGCCAGAAACAA
Source organism: Anseranas semipalmata (assembly GCA_013399115.1). Taxonomy (NCBI): domain Eukaryota; kingdom Metazoa; phylum Chordata; class Aves; order Anseriformes; family Anseranatidae; genus Anseranas; species Anseranas semipalmata. Next base: position 1,353,842 of record VXAA01000904.1, read on the forward strand.
TGTTTTTACTAGTCAGCAGACACAGAGGGTGAACTTACATTGTTTTGCTCACTTTCAGAGGGAACAAGCATATTACCCTGTCACCTCAAACCTGAAAAGCATCTGGAACCTCTACAGAATTTGCAGGGATGCCAAATGTAAACTAAGGACGTGTCAAACACTGTACTGCTTCTGCTTTTAGGTGTTAATGTAAGCAATGATTTTTTTTTATTATTACTTATCTGATCTTTTAAAATCAGTTACAGTATTTCAAATACTGTATCACTAAACACATTACACGTGTATATCACCATATTTTATCTTGGGTCAGGTTTTTAAAAGTTTGAAGGTTTTCTGTTGTTGTCTTGGGGGAATGGGATGATTTTCGTTTGTTTTAAGTAACTTTGCATCTTTCCATGTTACGTTTACTTATTTTCACCTGACTTCTCACACACACAAGAAGGCATTAGGTAACATGGTTCAAAACAAAAACATTTTGGGACCAGATGCACTCCAAATTCTTCTTAAGATGTAAGCCAGTCTTTAGCATCATTGTTTTTCCAAGATGACCACTAAGACTTTGAAAGCAGGTAAACTGTGAGAGGTGGGTTTTTTTTGTTTGTTTGTAAATTTGGATCACCTAAAGTGAATATAAAACATGCTTGAGAAATCTAAAATAGGTTTTCTAAAGGAAAGAATGTAATTACAGTAAGGTCTTCTTAATTTTATACAGCCGACGTTAGTTTTACAATACAAACATGATACAGTGGCATCAATGAGAGGTACTTTGTTATCCGCTTGAGCTTTGACTCCTTGATCTCATTAAGCACATGCTTGGTTGTTAGGAGGGGTAACCTTTATGACAATGTTTTGCTTTTAGAGGACAAAAATTTCATTTATCCATGGTTGGGTTAAAAGTTCAAATCTCTCTTTCTTGCCCTTCTTTTTTATTCCCCAGCACGACTGCAGTCTTAGCCTCACATGGCCTATTCAATTTTTTGTCCTTTGATATTTTCTTAATTTTTTTTTAAGCTTAAATATATACAACTGACCTTTATTTTTAATATTAATTCTTCCTCATACTTTTAGAATATTGTAAAGCTTGTTATCTCTAGGTGGACTTGCTGTTGCACTATCTTTTGTGTGCTTTTAGCAACAGGATATACTTAATAGGACCAATTACTGGGCTTTTCTGATCAATCTGTAACTTGCACAGCCAGTTCTCAACATGCTGAGGTCTCTTCCAACCTAAATGATCCTATGATTCTCTGTTGCCTTTAAAAATGCACTTTAATGCTTCTTGCTGTGGACCAGCGTTCCTAAGGTGCTATGCCGCTGGAGCCCTCAACTCTATTCTCTCTATGTTAGTGACAGTATAGCCATTCACACAGGTAATTCCCAAATTTCAGGTAAATAATGTGCTACCCCATGTAATCCAGAAGTTTGATGCACAAGACCACTCATTTGCATCCCACACAGCAACATCCCAGCCCATTCCAAACAGTAGATACAGTTTAGCACGTACGATTATTACATGTATAGTGGTTGAAACTTTATAAATATTCTTATCTTCCCATAGGAATTTCTATGAATTGGAAGCACTATTTTTGCTAGGCTAGGGTGATAGCTCACATTTTGTTCTCAAGTGTTGCGCATCTCTTCTCTTTCACGGTATTTGCACAGCAACAGCATTTTAAAAAAATACTCATTTAAAACCATACACTTTTCTGAAGATATGATGCTGTTTGCAATGTTACATGTGAATCTGTTTTTCAGAATGCATACTTTTCTCTCAAGTGAAGAGAAAGGAATAAAGACAACTAATATTTACTTCAAATCTAATACATATTTTCTTTACATACAACACTTACATATGTTTTCTGAAAGTAGGCCTGGTTAGACTCTCCAACCGGAAGTGAAGTGATATTATTCACCCACAAAGACAAGTAATCCCTTGTATCTGGAAGTATTTACAACAGAGCAATACTTTACCATAAAAGCAAGGTTTAGACCAACAGCATTTTCAAGATTAGCTTTGTTTTTACCTTGAATGATTACCAATAGCAGTCATGATAGGATAGACTTAGGTTCCCTTGTTCACTAACTCTACTTAGTGCAAATGGCCCTTGCTTATTGCTGATGGTCAGCAGGGCATTCACTCTGTGCCAGAAAAAAAATCCAGCTGAGCAGCAGCCTTCCCACCAAGCATACTTAAGTATGCAGGGCTGGGTGTTGCGCTGCATGGAGACAAGAAGCTTTGGGAACTACTTTTGTACAGATAAAGAATGTTGAGACTACAGTACTGGAGAATGTCTTAGGGAAGGTCTTCATACATGTTCTGATGTGCTCAGCCTCAATCATTCTGAAGTTATTGTATTCTGATTAGAGACCACTGGATTATCAGGGGATAAAATTACAAATTCCTTTGTATTTTCTGACTTCTGCCAAGGAAAAAAAAAAAAATCACACAAAGCTCTCTATCTTCACTAGCTCAGACACCCTTCTCAATACAACTAAATATGCTAAGAAAAAAGTCAACTTTAAATCTGAAGACAAAAAGTCACAAACAGCTTTTTTTCTTTTCTTCGGAAAATGCTAATTCCAGCCTTTACAGCTGGAGAAGTCTCCAGATGACAGAGGAAAAAAAAGGTAACATATCAGACACTGAATGGTAGCAGCCCAGCAGAATGCACTAAAAACTTGAGAGAAGAGTTACTTAATTCTGAATAAAGTGTTAGGTCATAGGATATAGGATGCTATTCCATGGCAGGTAGTCTAGTAAAGCATCCTCTCTTAGGAATGAAAGGATAGTTATCAGCAACAGAAGGCCATACAGATTATTCAGAAGCACTGTAACCTCAGTAAGCTCATGGTTCCATTTGGTTAAGTGTTGTACAATTCAGCCTTTCCACTCCTAACACTTTCACAGTGATGTTAATTGGACACCAGTGGTTAACCGTGAACTCTAAGTCTTTAAATGAAGTTGTATGTTATTTTTGAAAATGTTGGTCATGGCTTTGTAAACTAAGATCCTAGCTCACCTTCTGGTACATCCCAAACATTTGCACACGCACCTCAAATGAAAGTCAGGAATGAAGCACCATTTCCAAGCATCTGGGATGAAGTTATGAAACATTCCTTGTTCACGTACAGGAAAATTACTGATTTCATTCACTTCCCCAAAATGTAAAAACCACTTGGCTTGCTGGATCTCCCTCATCATTACCCAGCTAGGCAGGCTACTTCATTGCTGAGGAAATAATTGCCTTTTCTTGCTGAAAAAGGAAGTTGCATCACACTAGTGTGAGCCCCACACGAGCAAATTCTTCCAGCCTGGTTTTACTGATTGAGTAGTCCCTCAATTACATGGCTAAGAAAGCTCACTCCTTAAATTACATGAAAACAAACACACAAAAGCCCATCTTCATAGGACCAATGTCCATAAAACAAGAAATTCATTCTAATTTTAAACAACGGAGAAAAGAATTTGAGGTAAAAGCAGTATTCTGAAACTACTGAGTACGTGTTAAGGTATCTTCATTTTAGTATTTTCCATCAACAAGTCAGACACGAACATTCCAAACTTCATTAGACTTCAGCAATCTCAAGTCCCCATTTCTTCATTATCTACTGGGTTGTTGTACACTATCTCAGACTGGAAGAGCGATTGGTGTTATATCATCGCTTAGAACTTGCATTGTAAAATAAACTATTCATATCATCCATTATAGAAAAACTACATTTTTCTCCCACTCTATTAATTGATTTCCCCAATGCTGTGCAGCAAACCAGAAGAGCAGCCTAGATTAAAACACTGAACTCTAAGGTTTCTCATTTCGTGATATCTCTGTTATCTTTTCAAGAACCCAGATGTACAATCATGCCAGTGTTAGTCACATTCCTTAATTCTAGGACTCTTCTACTTCTTGAGACTGAGAATCTTTTTTTTTTTTTTTTTTTTTTTTTTTTTTTTTTTTTTTTTTTTTTAACATTTATATATTATTAGCTATAATATTATTACTTCAGTGCTCAGATAGTTCAGCTGGAGAATCCAGCCTCTGCATGAGATGTTTAAGACAGTTATTTCAAGTGCTTCAGGTCAATAAGCCAATACCTCTGCACTCTTGTAAATGAGGCCATGAGTTCTCATGAGGTTTTACCAATAACTTCAGAAATATTAAATTATTCTTTTCATGCTCTTTGTCTTACCTAACACTGCAGATCCCACTAAAAAAAATTTCACTGTGTTCCAAGAGACTCCATGCAAATACAAATCTGAACACACATCCAGCTGGAAAATGAAATTCTTTCTACATTGTCATTTTATTGTTTGCAGAATGCAACAATTCAAATTAATTTAGAAATAAATTAATTTCCATATCAAAATTAAAAACGGCATTCACTACACAGTAAAACAGTTTTAAATGGGTATCTTTCATTTACATACTTCATTATTTTTTCATGCAAATAGTTTCAGAAAGTGTGTGTTTCAGCCAAACACACACACTCCCCTCACAGCTCAATTTCTGATACGAGCACCAAGGTCATGAACACTAGATTAGAAAGTGACAGAAGGACCACTCTTAGGAGAATGCTGGATTTGAGCTCAAACAAAAATACCTAAAAATATGAAAATAAATAAAGAAGAACAGAATGAATATGACAGCTATAAGTATTGTCTATATTAAAGATCAACACAGAGTGGAAATCCCTTTTTGAGTAGTTCCAGTCAGGTGCTTAGATGGACAAATACTTTGATGAAGAAAGAAAAGAAGAAGGGTCTTACAGTCAAAGCAAAGATTTATTCTAGGCTCAGGCCTGCTCAACTGTTTCCATAACATTTGGAAATATTGCAAATTCTTTGCTTCTGTAAATGGAGCTCCTAACTAGTTTATATGATGTTGTAAAGTTATTTATACCCTATACAATGTAAAATTCGTGGATGGGGAGAATTTGTAAATAAAAGGAAAAGACAGAGATTTCATGACCTAGGAAAGTTCAAAGGAAAAAAAAAATCTACAAACACAGATTTTTACGTTTGATTTTTTATGGTAGAGTAGGTAGATCTTAACCACAGCCTTGCACATGCCACAGATTTATACAAGTAACTCCACCTGACTTCAATGCAAGCTTCAAGGATATAGTATCCATCAGGCATTTCTCCTTAAAAAGTGCAAAGCCACTTTAAAACCTTACACTTTACTGTGGCTGCATATTCAGTTTGTCTACACACAAGCAGGCCTCAGAGGAGTCTGAGCACATCATCAGGCAATGATAAAATCTGGAACTATAATGCTATTTACCGTAACTATACATGAAGCAAGCCACAGCTTTATCCAAGTGTGACAGGATTCCTAAGAGACAGAAGGAGCTCAGTGAACCATCACACTCTTCTAATGAGTAAATTCCTTTCTGTCTATCCTAATCTCTACAATAAATACCAATCCATAATTCTAGTCTCTCCCCACACTGACACGTAATTCCAAAAAGATAACTGTGATTCTTTCAAAAGAATAAAAGATGGTGCAAAACAAATGGCTAATAACAACCTTCCTGTGGGATCAAGTTAGAAGGCTCCCATATTGTAAATGAAAGCTTTTTTCCAGCCTAAAGTCACAATGCGGTACATAGGAAGCCTCTAACATAACTCTGTTATCAGAAATATTTTTATCCACCTTAACTACCTCACTTTGAACAAACACCACTCAAGGCTACAAAAATAAGCAAGCTATTCATGTGTATACAAATCCAGTTTGCAACTATCCAGATTTAACACACATGGATCTTCTGGTTTACCAGAAGTATAGCAATACACAGCATTCTGTCGTATTCACTGTGTTGCTTATAAAGTTTTTAAAAATTGTTTCAATGAAGTGTTTTGTTTTGTTTAAATTTATATTAATGTTTTTACTTCAAAATGTACTGATGCTCCCAAGATTTCAGTATTGCACTGCCTGCTTTAACATCTTCAAAAGTTTCCTTAGTCGTTAAACTTTTAACACAATGTTGATGAGTGTATGAAGTATGTGTCTAATTAAATCTATCAGATAAGAAATGAATAATAACGCACCAATTAGATTTTTGCTGTCAACAAGAAACAACCTGATGATAGCCAGTTTTTCCAGACAGAAGTAACACGCAAAATTTGGTAGAGGTCAACTGTCTTTAATGGGCACCGTCTAGTAAGAGCTTTCAAAATTCATACATGCACAATATGCAGAAATATACTGCTCTAGGCTTTTACTTCTTCACTAAATGTAAGTTAAGCTCTCACTTGCAAAAATTTTTCAAGTATTAATTTATGATTTAAATACAACTATTAGAATTATTTCCAAGGTAGTTGTTCAGACTCCGTAAGTGTTTAAGGATAAACAAGCAACTCCAAGATTTTGTTATGTGGTACATTTCCTTTAATGATAAAGCTGAACACGTACATTAGAATCGTAGAATCATAGAAACACAAGGTTGGAAAGGACCTACAAGATCATCTAGTCCAACCGTCATCCTATCACCAATACTACCCACTAACCTAGTAAATCATATCTTGTAGCACCTTGTCCAGGCGCTTCTTGAACACCGTGAGGGACGGTGACTACGCCACCACCCTGGGCAGGCTGTTCCTGTGCCTGACCACTCCTTGAGAGAAAAAGTTTTTCCTGATATCTAACCTAAATCTCCCCAGGCGCAACTTGTGGCCATTTCCTCGGGTCCTATCATTAGTTATCTGAGAGAAGAGGCCGACCCCCTCCTCATCACAACCTCCCTTCAGGAAGTTGTAGAGCGCAATGAGGTCTCCCCTGAGCCTCCTCTTCTCCTGACTAAGCAATCCCAGCTCCCTCAGCCGCTCCTCATAAGACTTGTTCTCCAGACCCCTCACCAGTTTTGTTGCCCTTCTCTGGACATGCTCCAGGGCCTCTATGTCTTTCTTGTAGTGAGGGGCCAAAATGTTCTATCAGTAGTGACAAATCTTAGCAAAAGAAAGGATATTAGGATGGTGAAGCAACTTCTGAACCCAGCTAAAAATAAATTATTGTAGCCTGGATACCACAGCACTAAAACATACACAGTCTAACCCTTCCCCTCCACTCCTTTCAAATAAATGGGGGGTGGAAGGAGGAGTGCATGTTGCTCCAGTTATTTAACTGTGTATTACAGAACCAAGCATTTTGTTTACTGCTCATTTTAATGTTGAGTCATTCCTCCAGTTTGAGACCGTACAATTCTTTTTGGTAAAAGGACTTCTTTCTATTTAAATTCTGCCAATCTGGGGGGAATGCAGCAAAGATAATTTCATCCTCTTCCAGAGAAGCTGAGAAAAGAGGATTTTTTTTTTTACCTACTTAAACAATTGCAGATATTTATGATCTGATCTCACACACACACACACACAACACACAAGCAAACACTTTTAAAGAATATTATAGAAGTCAGAACTAGGTAATGTAGCTAGAAGCCACTTCAAACTCTTTGACTTTGTCTTCATTGGATGGAAAAAAAAAACAGCTATGTGCTCAAGCAAATCTATCTAAGGTGACATCCTACTGAAAACAAAGCAGCTTTTGGTCATTTAGGATAAAACGAATGAGCTCATCTGAATTTTGCAGAGACCAGACCTTCATCCTAAAACCTTCTCAAGAGTCAGCGAGAAGTCATGACAGCCTAAGTTCACGACATACATAGATGCTACATCACATCCATATGTGCATGCTATTGTTTTACAACCATTATCCCTACCTTTCAGTTCAAGAAACTGGGGCAGTGAGCTAGTACATGTGACTGATGCTTTCCAAGATGAAAACAGCAAACAAGAAAGATGAGAGACCTGGACTCCTAAGGTTGCCTACTACAGCAAATTAACATTGTCACATGTGGAGACAAAGAACCTAATTATTTTGCACTCTATTTTTGTAATACATTTCCTGTCTCATTGTGTATGCTTCTCTAACAGGATTAAGCTGAGGTGCTAGCAGCTAGGACACTGTTTCTACTGAAGCACAATGATATCACTTTTTCCTTGTGTTAGGTAATATGCCCTACCACCCTGTCCCTCTCGTGAAGTCTTCTTCCCATCTCTGGAAGCACACAAATAAATCACAGCTCCTCTCAGGCTAGTTAAACTGTCAACATTCCACCTCAGCACGTGCTGGAAGACTAACCTTGACTTGACAGATACTACATCATTATTAAGTCTATTTTACAAAACTACAGGTTAGCAAAGCCACACAAAAGTTAATACTGCAGCCATGTTTCAACAGTACATCAAGAGCCATCCCTCCAAAAATCTAGAAATTACATAGGGGAAAAAAAAAAAAAATCAGAAAAATGAAAAGCTGTAATTCTCATAAGGCTCTGGTTTTACGGTTCAGCTGCAATTCCCTGCAAATAATGTTATAACTAGTACAATAGATAGAGATATTCCTGATTCAAATAGTTCCCACTGAACATGAAAGATGAAAAACACAGTTCATCACCTGAAGGTCCTCTGATCAAAATTTACCAGCTATAGAGGAGGTTCTAAGTGTTGGAAGTAAACACTCCAACAACTCCATAACTCTAAACAATTGGTGGGAAAACCAAAAATTGTCCTGGTACTGTAATACAGGGGTTTTTAGCTGCTCTCAGAGGCCTCTGAAATCAATGAATCTATACTGAATTAACAGTTTTGCTCTTAGTTTTGTTTTGTTTTTTTTTTTACAAAATTTTTTGATGTTCTGTGTATCAGTGATCAAAACAAGAATTTAATTTTTTTTTTTTATTATTTTCTTAGCAACACTTCCATTTTATGCTTTATTTTTATCTTTATTTTTAAAAAGAAGAAAAGCACTGACCAATTTGAATACAAGCCACCTGGCCAGGCATTCATGGCCATCACTCAGGAGATTAGGTGTTCTGATTAAGCACTTACTAGATGAGAAATACTTAATTCTCAGCTCAAACACCTTCTGCTCCTCAGCCCTCACAGGTCAAAGTAACTGCCTTGCAGGACACATCCACTTTACAGTTCAATCACTATGAAGCTCTGTATTTCAAGGATAAAAAAAACCAACACATTTCCTAACTACAAAAATACCCTATGTTGATATACATATACTTGTTCTTACACTGTAATGCATTTGATATTCTACTGCAATCCCAAACTACTACTGAAGGTTTAATCTTACACTTGACCCTTGAAATTAAAAACATCTATATGCAGCAGTCCACTGATATTTTTTGGTAGCAGAATCAAAACCTTCCCATTTAATGAAATGGAGCTGGAATTGGTAGCTTTTCATGAAAGGGAAACCATACAATAGAATTATTGGAACCACACAAGTATGACCTTCTCTTCATAAAAGAGAGATTTTACTTGTTTTTCTTTCTTTTCTTTCTTTCTTTCTTTTTTTTTTTTTTTAGCCAATTCAAAAACTAGTAACACAATCTACTGGAATAGCCTCCATTGAAAAGAGGAAGCTGGGCTTTGTTCAGGGAAGATTCAGGGAAAGGAGCTTTTATTCCAGTGGACGATTGCATTACAATTGTTATCATGTGTTTACCAGCAAACCAAAATGTTCCTGATAAGAATTAGAATCTACCATCTCATTTTTCCCCATTCTTTTGTAATTGATGGGTAAATATACAAACTAGGGCTTTCTGAAAATAAATCCTTGACGCTATTAACAGAGAATAGTCTTTATGTATTATTCAAGTGTTAGAGATACTTCACGACACAAATTTTATAATATTAAAGAGGGGGGAACAAAAAAATAGAGAAATGCACACATGGGATACAATCTACTGAGTTCTTTTGGAATTCATTTGTGCATACAGGTGTCAACCACCTGAAACTATTCCAGTAGTTCATATTTCAAAACAGTTTGTTTTACTTCTCACCATGAAAAGTATTAATGCTATTGGGACTTTTTTTTTTTTTTT
>VXAA01000905.1:5656-31859 GCA_013399115.1 Anseranas semipalmata
ATATATAAAACAGAATTTCTAGGCAATGAAACCACAGGAAAAAAAAAAAAGAAAAAAAAAGGACTGGACAGGTTGTTTGGATGTCACCTAAACCATCCTTTTGCCCAAGGCTATCTCAAGTATTAAAGAAAATTTTTCTAACACTTTTTTCTAGCACTGGTTTTAAACCCCCTCAGTTACAGGAAACACAAACCATCACACGCTGAACAGGAAATCCATTTCAGAGATGAAAATATTTTCCTAACACCTACCCTCTTCTCATGTAATAATTTGAGTGGGCTACTGCTTGTAGTCTGCAGAATGAGCATAGAAAATTTTTAAATTCCCTTGCTTTCATAAGCTCTTTTTTAATACCTGAAGGCCAATATCCTCCTCCATTTTTCTCTCTGATCTAGATCAGACTACTCCAATGCCTCCAATCTCCCCACTTGGGTCATATATTCTAGATCACTGTTCATTGTCATTGCTGTTCTCATACCAACCGGTCCAAGTCTTTTTCCAAATGTGATGACCATAAGCATACAAAGCCCTAGGATGTTGCTAGCATCATGCTTCCATTTCCACATCCCTGGATGGCATTTGTCATTTTCCCCATATCGTCCATAAGCAAGACACTGTTTATTTGTATTCAACTTGTGACTCACTTGTCCCATATTCTTCCCTGAAGTACTCTTCTCCATGTCCTGTATTTCATTGTTTGTTATTTCAGTGGAAGATATATATACAAAATACAGGCAAGCATAGCCTAATACTGTCATCCAACAGGCAAACATAATGAAGATTAATTCTCTAATATCAAACCACATAAACATATCCTTCTAATTAAAATGTCAATGAAGACTGCATCAAATTCCACAACTGGATATGAGGTATTTTATGAACAATGACAAAACCAAGGGTCTTATATACATGTTTTGTCTATGCTCCAGGTATTGTAATAGCTGTTTTAAAGAGTCTGGTAAGAAGATGTCCGCAGAGAAAGTACATGGATCAGATTCTCAAATACACGGCACATCCATCCCTTTTCTCCTGGGCAACAGAACCTGAAGAAGGGCAATGGAGGACAAAAATAGTCTTGAATATCGGAACTTGATGCTTTGTGACCCAAGGTGCCACTAACTGTCTGCCCCAGCAAAGTCAGTCATTACTCCTTAAAATAAATTAATAAATTATCAAATAAACAAAATGACCACACATAATTTCTCAAGAGATTTTTGACCATATAATTTTCTTTAGCTTCATTTTAACACTTTTCCTCTTTGGTTTGTTAATTATGATCTAGACTTGCACATACTAGCTAGAGTGATTTTTTAAAAGCCAAAGCTATCTTAGAACTTATGTTAGAAATTAAATTAGATACAACTGTTGTGAGTTCTCCCATGTCTGAAATATCTCCTAGAAATCCAATAGTTTGGCAGTGCCGTGAATGTGGAAATCCATTACCCTTGATTTCCCTGTAGTGACTTAGGATATTTTTATGTGTGCAAAATATTGACATCTTAAAATATTTATGTGTTAGGTAGACAAAGATGTTTCACATTGAGCTGCTTGGAAATGTCCTGAAGATTATCTTTAAATATTAATGCTTCCCACTGCAGCCCTTAGACAATCCATTCGCCGTGACAAGCATTTCAGCTTGTTATAACTTTGCTGTAATTACATCCTTCCATTTTTCTTCCCTCACCCCTAGATATTTTATGCAGATAGATAATGGCATTTTGCTGGGGGAGGGATATAACTTGATTGCTATTTCAGCTACTTCTTTTATAAGCAAGAACAATTCAAAGCTACTTATCACATTTTAAGCAATTTGTTCTTCTGTTTGTAATTATACATTACACGCTTAATTGCCAGAGGAACAAATGACCAAACAAAACTGGACATGAAAGTAATACTTCAAACTGATTTTGTCAGATAACACATTATATAGAATACACTAATCATGGAGAAAGTGTCAGAGAAAGAAATTGTTCACTTCTCATCCACCGATCTGATGCATCCAGGGATGAAATTTTCAAAATGTCTTTGAGTAATTTAGGAACATAAGTTATTTTTCTAAACTGAGCTTAACATTTAGATATTCATATCTTTCTCAAAATCAGCGTGACTTCAGATGCTAAGCCTTTAAAGAACTTCTAAAAATGTCACCATCCATTTATACAAAGTTTTTCATTATGAACACCGAATTTAAAGGACTAGTATTAGGGGTGAGTTCAGCGCTTCTGGTAAACTAAGTTTGCAGGGATATGAGCCTGTTTTAAGATATTCAGGAATGATTGCTCTAGTCTTCTTAAGGAATACACTGTTTTAAATATATTGAGTAGTGCATGCCAGAAGCTTGTTGTCCAGGACCTTCACTTTTTCTGAACAGCTAGTCAAATCAGCACTTAGGCAAACACTGTTAGGGTGCAGGTCTGATTGCACAAATACCCCCTTTTTTGGCATTTGACTGTTTGTTTGTTTGTTTGTTTGTTTTTTGTTGTTGTTTGCTTGTTTTTACCAAAAGGACAAAGTGAACCAAATCATTCCACTTTGCTGCACTTTCACTAAATGTACCAAATATATGTTTCTCTTCTGTAGCTAGCTTTCTGTGGGCATACTAGTGCAAAGCAACAACTGATCTTATTTTTGTAAAATTCCATGAATACTGGGGTGGCCCACATTCTATTCCTGATGCTCACTGATATTCCTGATATTCCCTGATATTCCTGATATTCACTGATATTCCTGAAATTCACTGCTTCTCTTTCAACTTTGACAAACAAACAAACAAATAAACAAACAAAACCCACTTCATCCACCAATAACTTCTCTGTGGTGGTTTTACCCTGCCGGGCAGCTGAACTCCACCACGGCCACTCTCTCACTCCCCCTCCTCAAAGAAGAGGAGGAGAAGGAAGTATGATGTAAAGAAAACAAGGTCTCTCGCGGGTTGAGATAAGGGTAATTTAATTAAAGGGCAAAAAAAAGGAAAGAACAAGCGAACGCCGCGTGGAAGCACAGAGGGGAAAGGAAAAAAAATTATTCTCTACTTCCCCATCAACGAGCAGTGTTCGGCCACGTCCTGGGAAGCAGGGCCTTAATACGCGTAGCGGTTGTTCGGGAGGACAGACATCTTCACAACGAGAGCCCCCCCCCTCCTTCCTTTTTTCAGCTTTTATTGCTGAGTGTGACATCATATCATATGGAATATCCCTTTGGTTGCTTTAGGTCAGCTGCCCTGGCCATGTCCCCTCCCCACTTCTTGCCCACCCCCACCTACTGGCTTTGGGGGGTCTGGAGAGAGTCCTGGTGCTGTGCCAGCACTGCTTTGCAGTAGCCAAAACACTGGTGTGATACCAGCGCTGTTCTAGCTACAAGTGCAGAGTACAATGCTATATGGGCTGCTGCAGGGAAAGTTAACTCTATCCCAGCCAGACCCAGTACACACCTATACAATTAGTCTCCTGAAATTTTCAAATTGTAGTTAAGAGCTCACTCAGTGACTGTCAGAAGATGCCCAATTCTCCTTTTTAGAGTGCGATGGGGAACAGATGGTTAGATCCAACAAAAAATTAAAAACAAAATGAACTGTAAACAATCAAGGGAAACAAAAAAACAGTTATAATAACAAAAAATAACTAGAAAGTATATAGGAAGGAGGTAAAAATATGTAATCCAAATCCTCCTTAGAAAGGCAAGAATGATACTCTCTTCACATCCACATGGGTAATGCTTAGAATGATTTTCTCATTCAGAGGGAAAAGGAGATTACTTACAAGAGTTGAGTAAGATCACCTTTTGAATCATTCCTAAAGGTCTTCTTTTGTGCTCAGAATGAAAGACTGTTGGGAAATGATGAGTACTGTATACTTGATTAATTGGAAATTATGGCAAAAAGTGTTTAGATTAGGCTGGGATTCAACACAAAAACTGAAATTTCAGATGGAAAAAAATATTTCTTTGTCTGTTTTGTTAAAAACACTTTCTCTCCCTCCTCCCCCCTTTCTTCTGCATATGTTGGGCTTTACACCCTCTCTCCCTCTTGCCCCTGTCTTCTGGGCACAAACTGAAACACAGGAAGTTCCAGCTGAATATAAGAAAACATTTCTTTACTGTGAGTGTGACAGAGCACTGGAACAGGTTGCCCAGAGAGGTTATGGAGTCTCCTTCTCTGGGGATATTCCAAACCCACCTGGATGCAATCCTGTGCAACGTGTTGTAGGTGACCATGCTTGGCAGGGGGGGTGGACCATATGAACTCCAGAGGTCCCTTCCAACCTCAACCATTCTGTGATTCTGTGTGATTCTGAGACTCTTAGAGTTTAAATGGTGTTTGAATGTAAAACTCTGTGGTAAGAGCCCAGTCATTTCTACCCATAGCCTGTGATATTCAGCCTGCTTTGAAGGATGACTTAGTTAAACCATTTCCCTATTATTCTCTAGTCTAGACCATAATAATGTTTGGGATATATTTTGTTTGGGGGTTGGTTTCTGTTTGTTGTTGTTGTTTGTTTATTTGTTTTAGCCCTGCTGTAGTTACAGCACTGAAGATTCAAGTTGTTTCATCACTCCCTGGCAAAACACATGCCCATTCACCCCAAATGCACCATTATAAAATGACTCAGTTCTGCTTTCAATGGGATTTTCAGCAACATCAGAGAATTCTGTGATTTCTTGCCAGAGCTTCTCCTGTCTTGAAAAGTAAAAAGAAAATACGCATTCCAAGGCTATTTTCTCCTACTGGAAGGGCACAAACCATGCTATATTCTTTGCTTATGTGGATGCTGGTGAGTGACTTTGCAAAATGTTAAGCTGCAGGATTAAGATGATCAACTGTAAAGAACGATATAGCAATTAGGAGGTAACAAACTCTAATCTAGGAGATTATATTTTATGTGTGTAGTACCTAACACATGTGGGTTAGCCAGTTACTGTGCTTATGAAGAACACACCAAACAGGGTCTTAATAAAATACACTGTCCTTACAAAGAGTACAAAAAGTGTGTCTCTCCATTGCAAAGATAGGAATTGCAAGGGGATACTTTGGTATGATCAGTTTCAGCTGATAGTCTACAACAGAATGGAAAGGAATTTTCACATTTGCCCAACTCTTTCTGACTATACCCAGTGCTTCAGGTAATATATAAGTATATAGTTTTAATCACATGGAGGGACCAGCCACTTGGGACTGGGTTCACTCATGCAGCCATGAGAATGAGAAATTTCATGACTCATTTACTACTTTAAAGGTTTAGCTTCAAAGTTTGCAAGAAAAGACAAAACAAAAATCCCTCTTCTTTGGATTTAGAGCACATTTAAATTATTTTATGTAAGAAGTTTAATAATAATATATTAAGGAGTTTTACATAATTTGCAATTACCAAGCCTAAAGAAGAGATTTGCAAATGATGTATTTTAGCAAGTATTATAGGTGAAAAATAATATCCAAATCAGACAAATGGAAAAAAAAATATTTGCAAACACATCAATAGATGCTCATTGATCCACCTACATATTCCTGGTTATGCATGAAAGTAATCAACACAATTTCATCTCATTCAGGCACAATTATTTTTGCACATAGATCAATATCCTTTTATTCATTAATACACATTTTCTTTATAATTTCTGCCCTCATTTGCAGAGTATAATGGTTTCTAATGGTTTCTTTCTGCTCTGCACTTCAACAATAGCTTTAGTAATAAAGTGGAAAATTAATGAGAAGCAAAAGCTTATTTATAATTACGCTCAGATCAAATTGTTATTTAAAGTATGAACGTGTGAACTATTATTCTGCAAATCTCTTCTAATTCCTCACAGATGCTAATTAGAGTTTGTCATACTCATATCCCAGAATTACTTGCTTTCCCAAGCTAAATCTAAAATTAGCTTCCCCTTTGTAAAATACTTGTCAGCTAGAAAACATTCTCTTCCATTTTTGATCCCATTAAGTTCACTGGTTTCATTTACATGATTAAAACTATGCATGTGCTTAATACCTTAACTCCACCAGTACTTACTGATTTGGGAAGGACTTTAATGGAGCACAACTACCACTATTGAGTATGGCAGTTGAGGTACAGTTGAAAACTGTTCTACAGCAGACTTGCCACCACTTAGATAACATCAAGTTGGTAACATGGAGTGCCCAAACAGGGAAGATTAGCAGGAATACCTCTCTAAAGGGCAACAGGTTCTCTTCATAGGTCAAATTTTCCTTGAAATCATATATTTAGGGCTACTCCTCAGAGGAAAGAACTTAATTGTTGGATTCACTTGTTCATACTGTTTCTCCTGCTTATCCTTCTGTATGTTCCTGCTATTTTCTTTCTCATTCTTAAGAGTGTTCACAAACGATACATTCCAGATGCAAGTTTCCTTCCTGGGTGATCTGAGGGCTAATTTATTCAAATAAAAAGACTGATCTACCATTACTGTGCTCTGCTACAGAATGTATCCAATGATATGCACCATGTACCAGGGGATGAAGCAAAAGGCTTTACTTTGAAATGCTTGTAAATTATTGGTCAATTCAGGGTCTAGGCTAAATAGAATGCTACAGAAAAAGAAAGAGAAGGAAAGAGACAGAAATATGAACCTGGAAGAATCAGACCAGCCATCAAAAACTGTCAGAATGCTAAGCCTTTTGTAGAGACAATATTAATAACTCCAGTCCCCTCATCCACAGAACTGCAAAGATTTTACAAACACTAATTTGCACAACCCTGCTACTAAGTGGCAAAGTATTTGTTCTGGAAGAGCTCCTCCAGCAAGTCTTGAAGTTAGCAACCATTGATAGGTTCAAAATGCCTAAGAGTCCTTTTAGGGAAAATGACAAAGAACAGCTCAAGGCCATATTCAGAGACTATTTGATTTCAGCTCTGAGAAATACAAAATACTCTGTCAACTTTCTAACAGATATTTCTTCCCTAGTTGCAAAGCCACATGAGTCCAAAGCAAGAAATAATGATAATAATAACAATAAATAAATAAATAAATAAATAAAATAAAACAAGCAAGAAACTCAGATCACCATACCATTGCTAAAACCATTCCTTACAAAATAGTGATGGGGAACACCTAACTGGCACCACTGTCCTGTCTGAAACCCTGCTCACATTTGGGTCATATTACAAGCTGAGGTATCCAGGTAAAAAGTGCTCTTTTGCTTGTCTTAAGCCCTCCTCAAAGCTACCAGCTTGGTCATTCCCTGAGGAAGCGCCTTCTGGTGCTTAGCCTGCTAGTTGTGTCTCTTCAGATAGGTTTCACAATCCCTAAAAAGTAAAAGGACTAGAACCTATGACACCAGCATTGCAGTGCAGCAAGGATTTCAGATAGTGTCCTGAACTTCAGAAATGGCTACCTCACATTCAGGTAAGTAACTAACCTGTAATGTAGGTATCTCAGATGTCTTTAGAGTAGCCAGCATGGATGTGAGAAGCATATTCATAACAGCACAGAAAAAGAGCAAGAAACAACATTAAACTAACTAAGTAAATAAATAAATTACATTATATTTCTACACTTTGATTGCATTGGTATGACTTTACTGGAGAACTCAGAAGCACTATGTAACAATTCACACCCCAAGGTGACTAAGGTGACTAAGGTGACTAAGGACAATCTCCATCCTTTATTGGATGTGGGGGGGAAACAAAATGACAAAGGATGAGGAAAAGGCTGAGGTGCTTAATTCCTTCTTTGCTTCAGTCTCTAGTAGTAAGACCAGTTGTTCTCTGGGTAGCCAGCCCCCTGAGCTGGAATGTAGGGACAAGGAGCAGAATTTAGCCCTCATAATCCACGAGGAAATGGTTAACAACCTGCTACACCACTTAGACATCTAAAAGTCTATGGGGCCAAACAGAATCCACCCAAGGGTAATGAAGGAGCTGGTGGAAGTGATCACGAAGCCCCTTTTCATCATTTATCAGCAGTTCTGGCTATCAGGGGAGGTCCCAGTTGACTGGAGGCTAGCAAATGTGACACCCATCTACAAGAAAGGCCAGAAGAAGAATCTGGGCAACTACAGGCCTGTCAGTCTGACTTCGGTGCCAGGGAAGCTCATGGAGCAGATTGTCTTGAGTGCTATCAAGCAGCACATACAGGACAACGAGGAGACCAGGCCCAGTCAGCATGGGTTTATGAAAGGCAGGTCCTGCCTGACTAACCTGATCTCCTTCTATGACAAAGTGACGCACTTAGTGGATAAGGAAAAAGGCTGTGGATGTGGTCTACCTAGACTTTAGTAAAGCTTTTGACACTGTTTCCCACAGCATTCTTTTGGAGAAACTGACTGCTCATGGCTTGGATGGATGTACGCTTCGTTGGGTAAAACACTGGCTGGATGGCTGGACCAAAAGAGTTATGGTGAATGGAGTTAAATCCATTTGGAGGCTGGTCACTAGTGGTGTCCTCCAGGGCTCAGTATTAGGGGCAATTCTCTTCAATATCTTCATCAATGATCTGGACGAGGGGATTGAGTGCACCCTCAGTAAGTTTGCAGATGACATCAAGTTAGGTGCGTGTGTCGATCTGCTCGAGGGTACGAAGGCTCTGCAGGAAGATCTGGATAGGCTGGATCGATGGGCTGAGGCCAACTGTATGAAGTTCAACAAGGCCAAGTGCCAGGTCCTGCACCTGGGGCACAACAGCCCCAAGCAGCACTACAGTCTGGGGGATGAGTGGCTGGAAAGCTGCCAGGCAGAGAAGGACCTGGGAGTATTGGTTGATAGTCGGCTGAATATGAGCCAGCAGTGTGCTCAGGTGGCCAAGAAGGCCAACAGCATCCTGGCTTGTATCAGGAACAGTGTGGCCAGCAGGACTAGGGAAGTGATTGTCCCCCTGTTCTTGGCTCTGGTGAGGCCGCACCTCAAGTCCCGTGTTCAGGTTTGGGTCCCTCACTACAGGAAGGACATGGAGGTGTTGGAGCATGTCCAAAGAAGGGCAACAAAGCTGGTGAGGAGTCCAGAGAACAAGGTTTATGAGGAGTGGTTGAGGGAGCTGGTGTTGTTTAGCCTGGAGAAGAGGAGGCTCAGGGGAGAGCTTATCACTCTCTACAGTTACTTTAAAGGAGGCTGTAGCGAGGTGGGGATTGGTCTCTTCTCCTGCGCACCAGGTGATAGGACGAGGGGAAATGGGCATAAGTTGCACCAGGGGAGGTTTAGGTTAGATATTGGGAAAAACTTCTTTACTGAAAGGATTGTGAGGCATTGGAACAGGCTGCTCAGGGAAGTGGTTGAGTCATGATCCCTGGAGGTATTCAAAAGAAGTTTAGATGTAGAGCTTAGAGACATGGTTTAGTGGAGGACTTGTTAGTGTTAGGTCATGGGTTGGACTAGGTGATCTTGAAGGTCTCTTCCAACCTAAAGGATTCAGTGATTCTGTTATTCTGTGATTCTGTGATTCGGGTATGCTTTCAATTACTGCAAATTTCAGTCTACTGCACATTGGCTTAAACTCCTTATGTTTATCTTCCCCAGAATAAAAAAATGTTGAATAGAAGGCTGAAAGCAACAAAGGCACCCAGATTTGGCAGAGCTGTGCTGCTAGGGAGTCTCTTTGTGGCTCTGACTCCCCTGCCAGAGGAGCTCAGCTCTGCATGGAAACTGGCCAGGTTTGCTTTTCTGATTTTGGAGATAGGAGGTGAGCAGAACCTTCCTCAGGACCCCAGCAGGCTGAGTTCCCAGTGGGATCCAAACACTCTCCTGCCAGTCTCACTGGAATGGATTTCTTCTCTTTCTGCTGACTGACGTACCTCAAGATTAGCTGATCAGTTTAGTAACCACACAAATACTACAGTACTCATGCATTATATGCTGTCTCTGCCTTGCTGATTGAGTTTGCTTCCTCGTTTTTGCCATGGGTTAAAAATCATAAAAGTCCTCTGGGATAGAGTTGGCCATTTCCTATGTATGAACGAGTGCTTTCTCTCCATGGAAGGGAGATACATAGAAGTGCATTGCACTCTCCACTCAGCAGCCCACACAGCTAGACCCTGGAAGACACCTAACAAAGGATGCCACCATGAAGGTGGAACAAGGTAGTACATCTCAATATACTTGGTGGGAAGACTTCCTGCATGATGAAGGTATAAATTCAAATTTGCTTTGCCAACTGGATTGCCTCCATTTTCACATGTTACTAAATGAACATGGTTTCAGTTTTCTTTCACATAGACTGGCGTCTGTCAGGCCTGTAACCAGATACTGCTGTCTGGGTTTCTGTTCTCCATGTATTCTTTCCAGCCACATAACTTCATCCCACATACAGGTCTAAAATGGGACTTGTACACTTTGCTACTGGGAGATCATAATTTACAAGAACAGAGGACTTGTCAAAGTCTGTGCTAAGTTTCCATAATAAACCTTCTTCTGCCACAGCAAGTGTGGTATGGTGTTATTTGCAATGGTCAGAGCATTGAAATCAAGGGCTGAAGTACAGATAAGAAATAAGGCGTGGCTAGAGCAAGGGATGAAGGTCAGAGCAGGGCAAGAAAATTCAACACATAGAATCAAAGAATCATAGAATGGTTTGAGTTGGAAGTTAACTTAAAGATCATCTAGTCCAACCCCACTGCCAAAGGCAGGGATACCTTCCACTAGATCGAATTACTCAAAACACTGTCAAACCTGGCCTTGAACACTTCCAGGGATGGGGCATCCACAAATTCTCTGGGCAACCTCTTCCAGTACCTCACCACCCTCTGAGTCCCCTTACTCCTTGTCCTATCACTATACTCCCTGATAAAGAGTCTCTGCCCATCTTGCTTGTAGGTCCCCTTTAAGTACTGGAAGGCCACGATCGGCTATGCCTGGAGTCTTCTCTTCTCTAGACTGAAGAACCCAAACTCATGAAGCCTTTCTTCATAGCAGAGGTGCTCCAGCCCGCTGATCATCTTCATGGCCCTCCTCTGGACCAGTTCCAACAGGTCAATATCCTTATGCTGTGGGCCCCAGAGCTGAACGCAGTACACCAGGTGGGGTCTCACGAGAGCAGAGTAGAGGGGGAAAATCACCTCCCTTGACATGCTGGACATACTTCTTTTGATGCAGCCCAGGATACAGTTGGCTTTCGGGGCTGCAAGTGCACATTGTTTGCTCATGTTGAGTTTCTCATCATCCAACACCCCCAAATCCTTCTCTTCAGAGCTGCTCTCAATCCATTCTCCACCCAGCCTGTATCTGTGCTTGGGATTGCCCCGACCCGGGTGCAGGACCTTGTACTTGACCTTGTTGAACTTCATGAGGTGTGCACAGGCCCACCTCTTGAGGCTGTCCAGGTCCCTCTGGATGGTGTCCGTTCCCTCCAGCATGTTGACCGCACCACTCAGCTTGATGTCATCGGCAAACTTGCTGAGAGTGCATTTGATCTCACTGTCCATTCTGCTGACAAAGATATTAAATAGTACTGATCCCAATACTGACCCCTGAGGCACATCACTCGTCACTATTTTCCACTTGGACATCGAGCAGTTGACCACGATTCTTTCAGGGTGACCATCCAGCCAATTTCTTATCCATCGAGTGGTCCATCCATCCAATCCATGCCTCTCCAGTTTGGAGACAAGGATACTGTGTAGGACAGTGTCAAATGCTTTGCTCGCATCCAGGTAGATGATACCAGTTGCTCTTCCCTTATTCAGCAATGCTGTAACCCCATCATAGAAAGCCACCAGATCTGTCAGGCATGAGTTGCCCTTAGTGAAATCATGTTGGCTGTCACCAGTGTCCTCGTTGTCCTCTGTATCCCCGACTCCAAAACCCTATGCGTTGACCTCGAGTGTCATGGTGTGATTTCACATCATGTGAGTGGGGCTGCAGCAGGTGAGTGAACACCTTGACAAAGAGGACAGTTTACAAGCTGTGTAAAGGCCAGTGTTTACTAGACAGTTCAGACTAATGTACAAACCCATGCACATTCTGATTTGCTCCTAAATAATTTGCACAGAGGATAGAGGCTAAACTTAATGAATAGAAAGAGACTGGATTCCATGCTAAGCTTGATAAAGTAGCTAATTCACTGTCAATGTTTTGTCCAGTGCTATTGTAAAGTATTGCTGAGGTTTTCTCTGAGCTAATATGTATCCACTGGAGAGATGTCATGTAGATAATTCAAATTACCTTCTTTTATTACAGAAGATCTTGAGCACAGTTTACTGCCAGTGCCCTGCCAGCCACTTTAACAGTGGGTACCAGCTGAAGCCAGCTATTTAAAATGAAGGTCAGCCCTGGAAAGGCATAATTAACCTGCTGAGCTATAAGCATGTCACCAAGGCCCACGCCCTCTCTCTGCTGCGTAGAGAAATGAGACCTGAAAAAGATCTTTAAGCATCATTAAGTCCAATTACATTCTAAGTATGACAGACTGTTAAAAGGCTCTCTTACTCAAGGTTTTTACCACTTAACTCATCTACACAAGGATGTGTTTTGTTACATTTTTCCAGGTCCCTAGCAGGATGTTTTGGTACATGGGAAGAAAAGTAAAGGTTTTTCTGCATAATACATGGTCATATCAGTACTATAAATACTTAAAATGGCATTTATGTTAGTAAGCAAGCTGAATAAATTAAAAAATATACAAATTTAAACTCCTTAGAAGCAATAACTGTGCATGTAATTTTTGTGAGAGACATTTTCATTCTTTATTTATTAAGTGGTAACAATTAAACCCAGCAAAATTTAGATAGAAAGTATAAGAGATGACCTAGAGTCATTTTGTTCTAAAGCAGTTTGAACATGGCAACCTAATGAAGCTTTTACATGAATGTAAACTTGCATAAACACTCTCTGTTACTAGTAGCAAACACAAATATAGGTTGAGCTATTATCTGAGATGCACTGAAATTCGAATTACTTCCATAACCCCAGGGTGTGGAGGATAATACTACTGTAAGCACGCTGTTACATTTATAAGATGGCTTCAAATGTCAGCATGGGTGTCCTAGTTCTGACTGGGATAGAGTTATTTTTCTTCCTAGTAGTTGGTATGGTGCTGTGTTTTGGATTTAGGATGAGAATTATGCTGAAAACACACTGTTGTTTTAGTTGTTGCTGAGCAGTGCTTACACTAAGTCAGGGACCCTTCTGCTTCTCACACTGCCCTGCCAGTGAGGAGGCTGAGAGTGCACAAAAAACTGGGAGGGTACACAACTAGGACAGCTGACCCAGACTGTCCAAAGGGATATTCTATACCATATGATGTCAGAATGAACAATAAAAACTGTGGGGAATTGGCCAGGGGGGCTGCCATTGCGTGGGGACTGTCTACACATTGGTCAGCGGGTGGTGAGCAATTGCATTCTGCATCATTTGCTTTGTTTATTCTTTTTGTTCTGATTTCTTTCATTTGTTTTTCCTTTTCTTTCCATTTTTTTTCTTTTCTTTCTTTTTAAACTATCCTTATCTCATCCCACAAATTCTTGCATTTTTCAGTTTTCTCCCTCATCTTAGTGTGGGTAGGAGTGAGCAAACAACTTGTGGTGTTAGCTGTCTGCTAGGTTAAACAGAAACTGTCCTTATGGCACCCAACATGGGGCTTAAAGGATTGAGATAACAACAGATCTGACCACAGCATATTGGAACTAATTTGTTATAAGCATTATATTTGTTTAATAGTTGCCAGTCACAATTTAACTTGTTCATAATGTTGATTTATTTACTCTTGTTGTTTTTCTTAACCTCTTTCTTTTTGTTTATTGTTGCTGGGGGCTGGCCTAAGTTTGTTTATGGTTTTGTCAGTTTGTATATAACATTCACTCATGTTACACAACTGCAAACTTAATCTGGTATTTCTACTCAGTATTGCTGTCATTCTTGCACTTCAGGATCCTTCTCATGGAAACTATTAACAAGTACAACTCTTTACCTTTTCTCCTCTGGGCAAGTTACAATAGCTTTTGAGAATATTGGATATTCTTGGGATGTTCAAACCAGTATGATCCTGTTGCTATTTCTCCTGCATGTGTTTCTGGTTTTGTCTAAGGTTAAACAACTATTTAAGAATACCACCCAGAGATATGCCCTGAGGCAGGATGGTTATGGTGGCAAGGAGTGTGAGGCAGTATGGGCAGGTATTTATCACAGTTGTCACCTCCAACTCTTTTGGACTTCACCTGTGAACAAGTGTGGAATCCTAAAAACCTGATAGACTGTTTAAAAAATATATGCCCTGACCCTGGCAATACCAGAGAGTTACAGCTTGCTGCACTGTGCTGGGGTCTGGACTGCACCTATCAAACAATAGTCAACACTATTCAGCATTGTCAAGGGGAAAAGAATGCCTCTGGATCTGATGAACTGCTACAACAGACATTGCAGCTAATCCAATTCCCGTGACAAACACTGAGGTTAATATAACTCCTGTGACAGACACTGTGACTAATCCAACTCCCATGACAGACACTTTGATTAATCCAACTCCTGCAACCAACACTGAGTGAGGCTGAATTAGAGAACCAACCTGTGCCATTATCAGTCACCCCTATATTCAAGAAGAAACAATGGAAGCAGATGACAGTTTGTTTAGTAAGAGAAGGAACTTATACTAGGAGGGGGTAGAGGAAGAAGCGGACAACGAAGGCTACTCCAAAGTAGAGATAACACAAGAAGTGGAGGAGGAAGAGGCAGAAGTCATAAAAGAGACAGTAACTGCGTATTTCCTATCCCTGAGTGAGCTGTAAGTTATGTGAAAAGATTTCAGTGGTCATCCAGGCAAGCACGTTGTCAGCTGGCTCCTCCAATGCTGGGATAATGGGTCCGGTAGCATGGAATTAGAGGGCAAGGAAGCCAAGCAGCTGGGATCTCTCTCTGGGGAAGGGGACACTGACAAAGTGATTGGAAAAGGGCACAAGCCCTCACCCACTGGAGGCGACTCCCGTCAGGCATGAAGGAAAGGAATCCCTCCAAGGAAGATGTTATATGTCACCCAGGCAAGTGGACCACCATGGAGAGTTATCCAGTAACTGAGGGAATTAGCTGTGCTGGAGGTGATTTATGGTGACCTGGACAATGACCAGGTATCCAAAGATCCAGGTGAAGTCCAGTGCATGCAGCCCATGTAGCAGAAGTTTTTACAGCGCACACCATCATCATATACCAACCCACTGGCAGTAATGACCTGGGAAGACAGAGAGGAACCAGCAGTGTATACATTGGCTGGCCAACTCTGGCAATAAGAAGAAAGTCTCTCTTCCTCCCTTTGAGCATGCATCTTGGCTATGGAGAAACTCATTCAGCAGCTTGAAGACAGAGAGAGAATAAGTCTTCTCACCCACCCACATAGACCAATATCTCAGCTATTAGAAGTGAGCATTCTTCTGCTCAAGAGAGAGGATATAGTGGGTACACACTGCGTGACACCCTGTGATTCTNCATTTGTTTTTCCTTTTCTTTCCATTTTTTTTCTTTTCTTTCTTTTTAAACTATCCTTATCTCATCCCACAAATTCTTGCATTTTTCAGTTTTCTCCCTCATCTTAGTGTGGGTAGGAGTGAGCAAACAACTTGTGGTGTTAGCTGTCTGCTAGGTTAAACAGAAACTGTCCTTATGGCACCCAACATGGGGCTTAAAGGATTGAGATAACAACAGATCTGACCACAGCATATTGGAACTAATTTGTTATAAGCATTATATTTGTTTAATAGTTGCCAGTCACAATTTAACTTGTTCATAATGTTGATTTATTTACTCTTGTTGTTTTTCTTAACCTCTTTCTTTTTGTTTATTGTTGCTGGGGGCTGGCCTAAGTTTGTTTATGGTTTTGTCAGTTTGTATATAACATTCACTCATGTTACACAACTGCAAACTTAATCTGGTATTTCTACTCAGTATTGCTGTCATTCTTGCACTTCAGGATCCTTCTCATGGAAACTATTAACAAGTACAACTCTTTACCTTTTCTCCTCTGGGCAAGTTACAATAGCTTTTGAGAATATTGGATATTCTTGGGATGTTCAAACCAGTATGATCCTGTTGCTATTTCTCCTGCATGTGTTTCTGGTTTTGTCTAAGGTTAAACAACTATTTAAGAATACCACCCAGAGATATGCCCTGAGGCAGGATGGTTATGGTGGCAAGGAGTGTGAGGCAGTATGGGCAGGTATTTATCACAGTTGTCACCTCCAACTCTTTTGGACTTCACCTGTGAACAAGTGTGGAATCCTAAAAACCTGATAGACTGTTTAAAAAATATATGCCCTGACCCTGGCAATACCAGAGAGTTACAGCTTGCTGCACTGTGCTGGGGTCTGGACTGCACCTATCAAACAATAGTCAACACTATTCAGCATTGTCAAGGGGAAAAGAATGCCTCTGGATCTGATGAACTGCTACAACAGACATTGCAGCTAATCCAATTCCCGTGACAAACACTGAGGTTAATATAACTCCTGTGACAGACACTGTGACTAATCCAACTCCCATGACAGACACTTTGATTAATCCAACTCCTGCAACCAACACTGAGTGAGGCTGAATTAGAGAACCAACCTGTGCCATTATCAGTCACCCCTATATTCAAGAAGAAACAATGGAAGCAGATGACAGTTTGTTTAGTAAGAGAAGGAACTTATACTAGGAGGGGGTAGAGGAAGAAGCGGACAACGAAGGCTACTCCAAAGTAGAGATAACACAAGAAGTGGAGGAGGAAGAGGCAGAAGTCATAAAAGAGACAGTAACTGCGTATTTCCTATCCCTGAGTGAGCTGTAAGTTATGTGAAAAGATTTCAGTGGTCATCCAGGCAAGCACGTNTGA
Source organism: Anseranas semipalmata (assembly GCA_013399115.1). Lineage (NCBI taxonomy): Eukaryota > Metazoa > Chordata > Aves > Anseriformes > Anseranatidae > Anseranas > Anseranas semipalmata. Next base: position 22,388 of record VXAA01000905.1, read on the forward strand.
CAGTTTGTTTAGTAAGAGAAGGAACTTATACTAGGAGGGGGTAGAGGAAGAAGCGGACAACGAAGGCTACTCCAAAGTAGAGATAACACAAGAAGTGGAGGAGGAAGAGGCAGAAGTCATAAAAGAGACAGTAACTGCGTATTTCCTATCCCTGAGTGAGCTGTAAGTTATGTGAAAAGATTTCAGTGGTCATCCAGGCAAGCACGATGTCAGCTGGCTCCTCCAATGCTGGGATAATGGGTCCGGTAGCATGGAATTAGAGGGCAAGGAAGCCAAGCAGCTGGGATCTCTCTCTGGGGAAGGGGACACTGACAAAGTGATTGGAAAAGGGCACAAGCCCTCACCCACTGGAGGCGACTCCCGTCAGGCATGAAGGAAAGGAATCCCTCCAAGGAAGATGTTATATGTCACCCAGGCAAGTGGACCACCATGGAGAGTTATCCAGTAACTGAGGGAATTAGCTGTGCTGGAGGTGATTTATGGTGACCTGGACAATGACCAGGTATCCAAAGATCCAGGTGAAGTCCAGTGCATGCAGCCCATGTAGCAGAAGTTTTTACAGCGCACACCATCATCATATACCAACCCACTGGCAGTAATGACCTGGGAAGACAGAGAGGAACCAGCAGTGTATACATTGGCTGGCCAACTCTGGCAATAAGAAGAAAGTCTCTCTTCCTCCCTTTGAGCATGCATCTTGGCTATGGAGAAACTCATTCAGCAGCTTGAAGACAGAGAGAGAATAAGTCTTCTCACCCACCCACATAGACCAATATCTCAGCTATTAGAAGTGAGCATTCTTCTGCTCAAGAGAGAGGATATAGTGGGTACACACTGCGTGACACCCTGTGATTCTACTTGTGTGACCACAAAGAGGACATGAGGAAGTGGGATGGAAAATCTACCTCAACCCTACAGGCAAGGGTATGTGAGTTTCAAGGAAAAACAATCACAAAAGGGGGTTCTTCCAGGAAAATTGCTGCTCCAGTTTTCAATGGGCATTTCCCCAGACAGAGTGGAAGGGCTGACCTTACTTCTCATCTTAATAAAGGGACTTTATTCCAATACCTAAAGGGGGCCTACAAGAAAGCTGGAGAGGGACTCTTTATCAGGGAGTGTAGTGATAGGACCAGGGGTAATGGCTGTAAAGAGGGTAGATTTAGATTAGATTTCAGGAAGAAATTGTTTACTAGGAGGGTAGTGATGCACTGGAATGGGTTGCCCAGAGAAGTTGTTAATGCCCCATCACTGGAAGCATTCAAGGCCAGGTTTGATAGTGTTTTGCGTAATCTGATCTATTGGAAGGTATCCCTGCCCATGGTAGGGGAGATGGAACTAGATGATCTTTAAGGTCCCTTCCACTCCAAAATGTTCTATGATGCTATGACTTAAGCAGCTGACCTAAACCAACCAAAGCAGGGCCTCAATATGCGTAGCAATTGTTTGGGAGGACAGATGTCTTCATAACAGGAGCACCCCCCACCCCCCCTTCTTCCCCTTTCCCAGCTTTTATTGCTGAATGTGACATCATATGGTACGGAATATCCCGTTGGTTGGTTTAGATCAGCTGCCTAAGTCAGAGGTGATGTCCTCTCCCCACTTCTTGCCCAACCCTACCCTACAGGTTTTGAGGGGTATTGGAGAGAGTCTTGATGCTGTGCCAGTACTGCTCAGCAGTAGACAAAACAGTGGTGCAATATCAGTGCTGTTCTAGCTACAAGTGCAGAGCACAACAATATATGGGCTGCTGCAGGGAAGTTAACTCTGTCCCAGCCAGACCCCGTATGCCACAATTCATATCGCTAATGCATTTTTCTCAATCCCTTTGGCAGCAGAGTGCAGGCCACAATTTCCTTTCACTTGGAGGGGCATCCAATACACCTGGAATTGACTGCCCCATGGGTGGAAGTACAGTCCATTTGCCATGGACTGATCCAGACTGCACTGGAACAGGGGGAAGCTCCTGAACACATGCAATATATTGATGACATCATTGTGTGGGGCAACACAGCAATATTTGAGAAAGGCAAGGGAATAATCCAAATCCTCCTGAAAGCCAGTTTTGCAGCAAAACAAAGTAAAGTCAAGGGACCTGCATTAGGAAATCCAGAGTTTAGGAATGAAATGGCAAGATGGATATTGTCAGGTCCCTATGGAGGTGATCAATAAACTAGAAGCTATGTCTCCACCAGATAGCAAAAAGGAAACACAAGCTTTCTTAGGCTTTGTGGGTTTTTGGAGATTGCATAGTCCAAAATAGTCTGATTCTAAGTCCTCTCTATCAAGTGACCTGGAAGAAGAAAGATTTCAAACGGGGCCCTGAGCAACAACAAGCCTTTGAATAAATTAAACAGGAGACAGTTCATGCAGTAGCCCTTGGGCCAGTGTGGACAGGACAAGAGGTAAAAGATGTGCTCCACACTGCAGCCAGTGAGAACGGCCCCACCATGTGGGAACCCCTAGAGAATCTAAAATGGGGGCAGATGTCTGTGCTTATATAGCTGAATGGTTTCTTCTTGGTGTTCACAAAACAGAGCATAAATTCTGCCTGATAACTGGAAATGAATCTCTTGGCTAAGGGAGGAATAAAGGCATAGTTTTGGAAGCTTATTCTCTTAATACAAACAATTTATCTCCATTTCTTCTATGGCTCCCATCGCAATCATATCCACAGCTCTGAATGATAGGCTCAAGACTGAGAGAAGTGTGAGCTTTCCAGGCCCATCCCTGAGCTCAGCATTTTGAAGTGGGCAGCTACAGGCCCCATTGTGATCATTACAGCCCAGATCTTGCTCGGAGGCACATGGTCCTGCCCAAACACTTTGTAAGAGGAGTGCTGGACCCTGGAGTTGGGACTGCATGTGCCTAGCATTCAGAGCATGCAAGACCTCACTTTTTTCTTTGATTTTATTTACACATAACGCAACTGCTTATGATCACTCAGGAGCTATAGCCAGTTCACATACAACATAGATCTGTATCCCAATCACAATCGTGCAACTTAAACTAATTGCAGTTACATCCATGTATGGTTCTGTTTGCAAGAGCTGTAGCCCACCACCGATCCAACTACCAACAGGTTCTCTTCACAGATAATTTTCTGCTAACAGAAAACACAGAAGCCTGCAAAAGTTCTGTTTCTTCACACTGGTCTGTCAGTCTAAAGTTAATATAAGATTAGAAAAAGGGATCAAGTTTCTGATAGATTTCAGTCACTGGTGTAGCAAAAAGACCTGATACGGAAAGTGATTCAGTTCCAGAGCTGTGCTAACATGCAGTTTTGGTTTGGCATCTAATACACAATGACATTTGCACTTTATGACAATTGTAGAGCTTCTGCGTACAATCAACAGAGAGATAAGGGCAACCCAGAATTTGTAAATAACTACTTTAGGGTGGAGACTTAAAAGTCTAACTTCTAAATGGCAAAAGCAAGCGAAGATGAATCCTACCTTTTTCAGCTGCAGTGGTAAAACCACTCTGCAAGTGGAGCTAAGCCCTTACTGAACTGTATAGACTAACTCCATGCGCAGTCATTAAAAATCCCCATTTGGCAAAAATTAAGGTATAAACTCAGTACAGTGACATAAAAAATTGTCAGGCCGTCTCTCTGCCACTGTTTTGAATTTGTTTATTCTCGGCAAATAAGCTTCCAACTCTGTAACACGATCAAACTGAATTCTTAAGATTTCAGTGTGCTCTGATTACAGCAACAATTTCAACAGAGAATGAATGCGAACTAAAGCAACAATTTGATTATTTTCAATTTCTGCCATCGAGCCTTCATCAGCTCAAATCTTTCTCCATTATGAAACCGGACACTTTCCAGACTACATATTTGAGTATCCATCCCAAGCCAAGTTCAGCTGCTTTGAATCTCATACTGGAGTTGGTAAGGAATAACCATCACAACCTCACTGAAATTTAATAGCCCATTTTATAAGGTCACTTCTGGGCATGCAGTTTGTCCAGAAGGTTAAATTGCATGTGGACAACTTAAAAGTGCCATTCAAGTTAGCTATGTGCATTATATCTGCTGTCTGTCACAATGGTAAGTATGAGGAGACCAGACAGGGAGCACTTAAACAGCATATCACCAAGTGTTTTACATGCTAGGTTTCTGAGATATAATTTGCTGTTGTAAGAAAGAAGAGTGTTTTAACACACAATCCCATAAATGTCTGAATTCAAGAGGTCAGTGGTTTCAAAAGATAGCAGGTGGATGTGGCTGACAGTAGGGCTGCATTGTCTTCTGCTTCCAGAGTGGTACCAAGTTAAAAGGAAAAATTTAGTCCTAGATCTGTAACTTTACAACTTTACACCTAGACCTGAAGTCACCTCAAAACACTGAGCTCAAATGTTCAAATGTATTTGAGAGTGTTTGAAAGATGTGAACAGAAGTGAGACTGGATCGCAAGAGCCTATTGGCTCCCTGAGGGAGTGTGAAGACATCCCAACATAAGACAGCTGAGAACAGAGCTGAAATACTAGTGATGAGGTCAGCTGGAAAAATCTGGCATGAACATTTTTCTGTGATTTCAGTGATTTGGATGGTTGAAGGCTGTGCCCTGGGGAGAAAAGATGCAGGAATAGCCTGATGATTTGAGGACTGAGCAACAAGAAGCCATTGAACAAATTAAACAGGAGACAGTTCATGTAGTAGCCCTTGGGCCAGTCTGGGCAGAACAACAGGTAAAAATTGTGCTCTACTCTGCAGCCAGTGAGAATGGCCCCACCTGAAGCATCTGGCAGAAAGCACCAGGGGAGACTCAAGGTCAACGCCTAGGGTTTTGGAGTCGGGGATACAGAGGATATAATGCGTGCTATACTCCAACTGAAAAAGAGAGATTGGCAGCAAGGGATTTGAGCTGCTTCAGAAGTGGTTGGTACTGAAGCACAGCTCTTCTTGGCATCCCGACTGTCAGTGCTGGGCTGGTTGTTCAAAGGGAGGGTGGAGTAAGTGGACCGCGCTGATCACAAAACTAGCTTGAATAGGAAGCCCCAGTTGCACAGGAATCTGGGAAGTGACTATAGACTTGTCAGAGGGCAGAGATTTCGGAATATCACCAGAGGAGGAGGTGATGCATGCTGAAGAGGCCCCACTGTACAATAAACTACCAGAAAATGGGAAGCAATATGCCGCCTTCACTGATGGGTCCTGTCATATTGTGGGACAGCATCGGAAATAGAAGGCTGCTGTATGGAGTCCTACACAAAAGTCGCAGAAACTGCTGAAGGAGGTGAATCAAGCCAATTTGCAGAAGTGAAGACCATCCAGCTGGCTTTAGATACTGCTGAATGAGAAAAGTGGCCAGTGCTCTATCTCTTGACTGACTCATGGATGGTGGCAAATGCCCTGTGGGGGTGGTTACAGCAATGGAAGCAGAATAACTAGCAGCGCAGAGGCAAACCCACCTGGGCTGCTGCATTGTGGAAAGGTATTGCTGCCTGGGTAGAGAAACTAGTTGTAAAAATACATCATGTAAATGCTCGTGTACCCAAGATTCAGGCCACTGAAGAAAAACAACCAGCAGGTGGATCGGGCTGCTAGAACTGAAGTGACTCGGGTGGATCTGGACTGGCAACATAAGGGTGAGTCACTTATAGCTTGGTGGCCTGTTGTGGTTTGACCCGGCAGGCAGATAAGCACCACAAAACCGTTCGCTCCCCCCCTCCCCCCCTTGGGATGTGGGAGAGAATTGGGAAGGAAAAAAAAATAAAAAGCTCGTGGGTTGAGATAAAGATAGTTTAATAGGACAGAAAAGGAAGGGAGATAATAATAATAATGATAATAATAATAGAATGTACAAAACAAGTGATGCACAATGCAATTGCTCACCACACATTGACCGATGCCCAGCCTGTCCCCGAGCAGCGGTACACCCCCCCCACCCCCCGGCAAGCTACCCCATATTAATTGTTCAGCATGATGCCGTGTGGTATGGAATATCCCTTTGGCCAGTTTGGGTCAGCTGTCCTGGCTGTGTCCCCTCCCAGCTCCTTGTGCACCCCCAGCCTCCTCGCTGGCAGGGCAGCACGAGAAGCTGAAAAGTCCTTGGCTCTGTGTAAGCACTGCTCTGCAACTACTAAAACATCGGTATGTTATCAACATTGTTCTCATCCTGAATTCAAAACACGGCACCGTACCAGCTACTAGGAAGAAAATTAACTCTAGCCCAGCTGAAACCAGCACACAGGGCCATGAGACCTCAGGACATTGAGGAAGAGATACAACATATAGCTGGGTTCGTGATTGAGGTGTAGACTTGGCCATGAACACTATTGCACAGGTTATTCACGAATGTGAAACATGCACTGCAATCAAGCAAGCCAAGCAGTTAAAGTCTTTCTGGTGTGGAGAACAATGGCTGAAGTACAGATATGGGGAGGCCTGGCAGATTGATTATATCACACTTCCACAAACCCGCCACAGCATGTGCCATGTGCTTACAATGGTGGAAGCAATCACAAGATGGCTGGAAACATATCCCATGACCCCTGCCACTGCCTGGAACACTATTCTGGTCCTTGAAAAGCAAGTCGTGTGGAGACATGGCACCCCAGAAAGAACTGAGTCAGACAACGGGACTCATTTCCAAGACAACCTCTTAGACAGGTGGGCCAAAGAACATGGCATTGAATGGGTATATCACATCCATTAGCATGCACCAGCCTCTGGGAAAATTGGGCTGTTAAAGACTACACTGAGAGCAATGGGTGCTGGGACATTCAAACATTGGGATACACATTTAGCAAAGGCCACCTGGTTATTCAACACTAGGGGATCTGCCAACCGAGCTGGCTCTGCCCAATCAAAACTTTTACATACTGTAGAAGGGGATAAATTCCCTGTAGTGCACATAAAGAATATGCTGGGGAAGACAGTTTGAATTATTCCTGCCTTGGGCAAAGGCAAACCCATCCGTGGGACTGGTTTTGCCCAGGGACCTGGTTGCACTGGGTGGGTAATAGAGAAGAATGGGAAAGTCCGATGGGGGTTTTGATGTTGGGTGAGAATAGCCAGTGATTTGAATTGTATGATGTTAATTGTTATGTAACACTGTATATCATCACTACTATGGTTGCTATATGCCATATCATTGATATTACAGTAAGAATCCCCCAGATTAATGATGAATAAATTTTGATGGAACTGAGCAAAGTGCAGTGGTGACAGAAGTGGATAAGCGCACAGTGACGAAACCCGAACTGGCTTCAGCATGCAACAATCGAACACCACACACCATCTCTCCTGCCTTGAAGGACTGAGAAGGCAGATGGAGCCCAAAGTCATGGACTAAGTGAACTCAACAGACATTTTAGAGGGACGGCCACAGACTAAGGGAATGACAGCTGTGTGTGAATATATCAAAAGACAGGGAAGGTGGTGATTAATTAGGATGTAATAGAAAGTGTGGGACCTGGGCATGATGTAAACGGTGTGGAATAAGGGGTGGATATTGCCCTGGTTTCGTCTGTGACAGAGTTAATTTTCTACCTAGTAGCTGGTATGGTGCTGTGTTCTGGATTTAGTATGAGAATAATGTTGATAACACACTGATGTTTTAATTGTTGCTGAGCAGTCCTTAAACTATAAGTCAAGGACTTTTCAGCTTCTCGTGCTGCCTTGCCAGCGAGGAGGCTGGGGGTGCACAAGAAGCTGGGAGGCTACACAACTAGGACAGCTGACTCAGACAATATCCAAAGGGATATTCCATACCATATGGCATCAAGATGCTGGGCATCTTGCTGGGCAGCCTGCTCTAGTAGTTGGCAACCCTGCCCAGAGCAGGGGGGTTGAAACTAAATGATCTTTAAGGTCCTTTTCAACCCAGGCCATTCTATGATTCTATGATTCTATGATAAGATGAACAATAAAACTAGGGAGGTTGGCCAGGGAGGCTGTCATTGCTCGGGGACTGACTGGGCATCAGTTTGTGGGTGGTGAGCAATTGCGTTGTGCATCACTTGTTTTGTTTATTCTTTTTGTTGTTATTGGGTTTTGTTTGTTTTTCCTTTTATTTCATTTTTCTTCCTTTCTTTCTTATTAAATTGTCCTTATCTCATCCCCCTAGTTCTTGCACTTTTCTTTTCAATTTTCTCCCCCATCCCACTGTGGGGGGGGAGTGAGTGAATGGCTGTGTGATGTTTAGCTGCCTGCCGGGTTAAAGCACAACAATGGACAAAGTGATTCACAGGTGGCATACTTACCTTGATCTTAATTTGAAGCCAGGCTGAGCTGCTTTTGCAGAGTTCATCCAGCTGCAGTCTTGGGCTTCAAAAGAAGTCCAGGTTGCGATGCATAAGTCTGGGAAGAAGAGCAAGCAAGGAACTAAGGGCATGACAAGCATAATGAGGTTCTTTTTTCATTAGCAATCAGTACGGAAACTTATATGGAAACAGGTCTGGGACACTTCTGACTGGGAGATTTGGTCCCAAGAGACTCTTGCTGTTCAGTCATGGGATTTTTATCAATACTTCTTTCTGACACTTTGAGAGAGCGCTTGCTTTAATGCCCTTGTGTTTGGAGGGCAGAAGGGGACAACTGCTAGCACCATTGCTGTAATCTGGAAGGAAAAGCTTTCCTGTGCTGTGTGCCTGTGGAAAGGGAGCTGGCTGGCTTTGCCTCTGTCACCCTGCCTGTGCACCAACACAGCAGGATCAGGCCAGCAGCTTGATATTTACTTCCACTTTCATGACAAATGCTATGCAACACTTTGGGGAAATCTACTCAAGATGTCCCTGTGGCATTGCTAATGTTCTCTCCTTGCTGATGCCAGCTCCAGCCAGGAGCTCTCACCATCTCTTAACCCTCTTCCAAAGTAATTCGAACTGAAGGGCCAACAAGTAGAAAATAACCAACAAAATAGAAGCAATTTCTTGGTCTGGTCTTCCCATATCAGCTTGCTGAGGCGATCAGCTCTGGGGCAGACACATTCTGCAGTGGAGCGGGGGATCAAGGCGGGCAGGGTTTTTTCCTGCATTGAGGCCACTTGAGGGAGCTGAGGGAGCCGCCAGGACCCGGCAGCCCTCGCGAGGGCGGCTGATGAGGCGTGGGCGGAGCCAGAAGCACCCCCCCACCTGTCATACAAAGGCGGCCCCTCAGGAGCGCGAGTGACCAGGAGTGCGGTGAACAGGGCGGGCAAACAGGGCGTGGCACGTCAGCCAGGGCGTGGTGCAGCAGTTTGCGCAGCAGTTCAGGTGGGCAGGGTGTGCAGGGAGGGCACTGTCACCGTTGTTTTCTAATAGTGGTTGTAACCTGCTCGCGAAGAGCCCAGCCATGGTATCCACCCGNGCGGCCCCTCAGGAGCGCGAGTGACCAGGAGCGCGGTGAACAGGGCGGGCAAACAGGGCGTGGCACGTCAGCCAGGGAGTGGTGCAGCAGTTTGCGCAGCAGTTCAGGTGGGCAGGGTGTGCAGGGAGGGCACTGTCACCGTTGTTTTCTAATAGTGGTTGTAACCTGCTCGCGAAG
>VXAA01000906.1:1427-18529 GCA_013399115.1 Anseranas semipalmata
GGTGGGTGTTGGGGCTGGGTGGGTGGGTGCATGGACCCTCACCAGAGGTGGGGGTCCGGTCGGGGTGTCCCCAAACCCAAGGACGCTGGCATGCACCAGGCCGAACTAAGTGTAGGAGATAGTTTCTGGGCGAAAAGGTGCCATCTGGGCTCCCCTCTGTGTTCAATATGTATACATTGTCCAGGAATGCCACTGCTACTTGTCCCATATTTATACCATTTTTGGAGAATTATGACAGTTCATATTAATATGAACGATATGACAGTGAGTGATTTATGACCTTGGCAAAAGGCCAGATTGCTACAAATGAGCTAGAGCTTTCATTAGCTGAGAACAAGAAAGAGATTTTATTAAGCTGGAACTGCAATGAGCTTGTATGAGCTGGAACATCAGCTAGCTGGAGGTGAAATTAGCCAGACCTGTCAAAAACAGGTGCTGTGAAGGATCCATCAGATGTTACTTGCTCTAGCCAGAACATTCCAGGTGTATAAGAAGCAGGAAGATCTCAGATCCATACTGTTTAGTAGTTGAACCTGCAACTAAAAGGAGCAAAAGTCACCTTAAAATGAAGCAAGGTGGAGTGTCCATTAGCTGGACTGTCCATCACCCAGAGCTGCAATGGAGCTGGGATGTGCACTAAGCCGAGCTGTACAAAGCACAGCTGAAATAGGTGGGAGCTTCCACCTACCTGAACTGTAATAAGCTGGAGCATCACTGATCTGGAATGGCCACTAGCTGGAGCTGCAGCATCTCAGCAGGAACCATAACGGGCACAGCCATCCGTGGGCTGGGACTGCACAGCACGAGCAAGGCGCAGGCTCTCCTGTGAGGGGGCATGAGGCAGCGATGTCTGCTCCGTACCTGCAAAGGGGAATAAAACACTTTGGTCAGATGCTGGGGGGCACAGCACAGCCCTGCACCCTCCCACCCAACAGTCGCCTTTCTGCCCTCAAGAATAAACTGAAACCCCTCTGCCAAGCATAGTGTGTTTTGGGCACAACACCCGTGCCAGTGGGGTCCTGTCTATCACACCCCAACAGCTCTGTCTCCATCTCAAGCCCTGTGCCATGGAGGAGGAGGACAGAGCGGTCACACAGGCAAACCATTAAATGCAGTGATAAAGAAGCACAGCTTCAGGAGCCCAAGGCATGCCTGATAAGCTCAGCAGGGAGCACGGCAGCCTTGATGAGTGCGGAACAGAGAAACCACAGTAACCCACACAGTAACTGATAACAAACTGGCCTGCCCATAAAACAGCAATCAGTAGCTACTGTTTTACGTCCTCTATCTGCTTATGTATCCACACCCAAAAGGTTTAACAGTAGCTTGGTGTTTACCCAAGAGGAGCTTCTCTGCAGATCTCCGGGGCAGGCAGGGTCCTCTCTGGGGACACCTGATGACTCCAAATGCTGTGATGCAGATCATCCTGTGACAGAAGGCTTTTCTGTCTTCAGTTGGCCCCCGTCCTGGGAGCGGCTTGATGCGTGCCGTACTTCTAACACCTTGACTAATATATACAAGCATGCATAAAGTTAAGTATCCACTTGCTTTAGGAGTGGCAATTTGTAATAAAACCACAGAAACAAAGGCTCCATGTCCCTGTGCATCACAGAACTCTACACACCCACAGTCACCACCTGTGCACACCCACGGGTGGGGAAACCCATGGCCGTGCCCCTGCAGCAAGGATGGGCACAGCAAAGCTGCAGCAAGCAGGACCTGGGCCCTGGGGGGAGAAGGTCCCCACAGGGACCATGGTGCCGGGGAGATGGGGCAGGGGGTGTGCTCCCAGCTCACGGAAGGGCTGCCCCCATGCAGCCACCCCAAGCCATCCAACTGCCTATGCCATGGCAAGGCTCAGCCCCTGGGGCAAAAAATACCTCTTTCTCTGAAAAACAACAAAGCTGAACCCCAGCAGAGCCAGCACGCTGTTCTGCAGAGCAAAGCCCAGCCCCAGCATTACCCTTCCCAAATGATGGCAGGTTGCTGAATGAATCCAGCACCTGCTCAAACCCCATCGTGCAGCAAGGCAGCCCCCAGTTACACAAATTTCCCCCCAACCCCTCAATGCCCAAATCTGACACCATAAGGTGTCACCGCAGCGCGTCTCACCCCATGCAGCAGCAGCTCCCGGCGGGTGGGCTCTGCACCGGGGTTCCTCACGAGGTTCCTGCAGCCGTGCCCTGTCACCATCACTTCCCCATCAGTGCTGTCGCAGGCTGTGCCGGTGGCCACGCTGCGGTGTGCGTGGAGGAAAGGCTGAGATGCCCGCAGCTGGCTTGGCTGGTGCTGTGTTTCACTTCATTTTTTGCCTCCCCATTGAATTCCGTGGTCTGGTCGTGTCCTGGTGCAGGTCTGCAAGAGATCTTGGTCTGGCGTGCTCAGCGTTGCTCTGAATGCACAGCAGAAAGTAGCATGCTGTCCTCTGGTGCCGCAGCAGGACACCGAGACACGATAAAGTTAAAAAACACCAAGTAAATAAATGTAGACACACACACGTGAGGGCAAGCATTGCAGTTTATTGACCACATCACCAACGAAGGGGGACATCAGTGAAAAAACACAGCAGGCCCCGTGGCGTGGAACTAAAGGGCGAGGGTGGCATCGACCCCATGGCCAGGGCAGCAGCATCTGCAAGGGAGGGCAGAGGAGAGCAAGGGATGGGACGGGGATGGGCTGGGCGAGCCGGGGCAGAAAGGGAGGCTGTGGGGCTGAGGAGGCCGACTCACCAGAAAGTGCCCTGCTCTTTCCTCTGGTTGATGTCTCTCTTCAGCTGGCAGAGAGTGCACATGGGGCAGCACAGGACCGAGAAGAAGTCGCCCAGGATGGAGCCCTGCCGAGGAGGAAGCGTTGTACGAACAAACCCTGCTCTGGGAGCTGCGGCTCCCCCGTGCTGCTCCCCGCCGCGCCCCAGCACTGACCGGGATGTTGTATCGGGTGCGGTACAGCGTCCTCATGGCCACGCCGGTCCCGCAGAGGCAGCACTCGTCCATGTCCCCGGCCACCTGGCAGCCCAGGCAGGGGTAGCAGAAGGCTCCACAGATGCCTGGGGGAGAGGCGGGGACGCCCTGAGCTCGAGGCCCGACCCCGGCCGGGAGGGGAGCGCGCAGGCCCGGCCAGAGGGGCCCGTGCCTACTCACAGACGCCGCAGTCGGAGCAGCAGTCCATCAGCCCCGTCTGCCACTCGCTCGCCTGCGGGGCGGCCGAGAACTGCGGCTGGGTCATCACCACGGGGCAGGAGGCCATGGCCAGCTCTCCGTCGGCGTCCTGTGGAGGAGGAAGGAGGCCGTGGCCCTCGCTGCCCTGGCCCCAGAGCCGCATCTCGGGGCTCCGCTCCCCCTGCAACCCTCCCTTCTGAGCAGGATGCAAGGCAGCACGCTCCCCTTTTCCCTCTCTCCTCTCCCCAAACCTGGCCACCCCTCCTCATCCTCGGTTCCCCCATACCGATGGAGCCCTCCTGCTTCCATGCTTCCCCAGCGAGGGGCTGCAGCTTCTGCTGGCAGCCCAGTGCCCACTCCTCCCTGCCTCCATGACCAAACCCAGCTGTCCCCCATAACAAGCCCCATAATGAGCCATAATGGCCCCACCTGAGGCTCGTTGCCCCCACACCCCGCCAGCTGCTGCCCTGGGCAAGGGACGGGCCCTCAGCTGGTGATGGGCACCGGGTGCGTTGAGTGGCAGCCTCGGGACCCCCGCCCCCTGCCCAAGTCCGATCAGGGAGCACTGCAGCTCCGGGCACCACCACAGCTTCAGGCACTGCTGCTCCAGCCCCAGTTTCCCCCCCACTTCACCCCAAAGCCCCAGCTGCACGCACCTGCGGAGCTGCCCTGCTCACGGAGCCGCGCTTCCTCGCCCAGCTCCCGGCCCTCGCATTTATACGCTCCGGGCGCTGCCGACCTCCGCTCCACCCGGCCGAGGTGCGGGCCAGGGCGCGCTCCCCGCTTGCGCAACGTCCCCTCTGCGTTCAGTGGTGGCCACGGCCGGCCTCTGCAAGCCACATGCCCGGGGAGGCAGAGGGCGTTGCTGCTCTCCTCCTCACCCCACCGCTGCGCTTCCCCTCTTTTAGGGCTAAAACCGGCTTTTTCTGCACGGCCACGGCTTAGCGAGCGGGAGCCGGGTCGCCCCGTGGCCTCCCGAAAGGAAGAAGCTGCCAGGACCCTGGGTGCATTCGCTTTTCCGTCACCGCTGCGGGTGGGTGAAATACGTGAAATTCAGCACCAGCCCCACAAAGTGACCCAGAAGGCAGCGGTCTGAGCCTGGTGGCTCAGCCGGCACCCTGCCTGCCTTTAAAATAGTCTACAAAAGGGCAAATTGATAGGACCCCGGTGGCAACGCGCCCGTGCAGGACGCAGGGACGGCGCAGGGGGCGGCAGACACACATCAGGCGAGGCATGCATCGCTCTTTATTGGGGGCATTCACAAGGAGCTGACAGGTGCCGGTCACGGCGTGCCCTGAGCCTCTTTCCCGGGGGATGCAGGCAGCATCGCCGCGGTATCTGCAAGGGAAGGGACGGGAGGTGAGGGCGCGCTGCCAGCAGCGTGCTGCGGGCACACGTATGGCCCGTTCGGGTGGCACACAGCGACTTCGTGGGGCAGGGAGAAGGTGACCGCTGACCAGAAGATGCCCAGATTTCTCCTCCTGTTGATGTCCCTCTTGATCTGGCAGAGGGAGCACACGGGACACCAGAGGGTGACGCAGAAGTCGTTGCAAATGGAGCCCTGTGAGAAAGGCAAACGTTAGGAGCCGGGGCTTCCCAAAAAATATGTTTTGGTAAACAAGAGGTTAATCACAGTCTGCATTGCATGTCTTTCCATCATGGTTTGGTTCTGACCCCGGAGCAGTGGGTGTTTTAAAAAGGGCATGGTTCAGCAGGCAGGTTTGCCGGAAGGAGATAAGATAGGGAGGGACAAGGAGCAGCTTACCCCAGGCCTCGGGCAGCGACTTATCTTTTGGCTTCCCGGCCTGGGGCGGAGGGGGAAAGTCGCACACCGAGTCCTGCTGCCAGCAGGAAGAAACGCTCCGACACATTCCCTGCGCGCGAGCGCCCGCGTTTCTCCGCCGCTATGGGTTTTGTGAGGATTGGGAGAGAAAACCCGGGGAGAGGGGAGCCCCGTGCCCGCGCCCCAGCACTGACCGGGATGTTGTATCGGGTGCGGTACAGCGTCCTCATGGCCACGCTGGTCCCGCAGAGGCAGCACTCGTTCATGTCGCCGGCCACCTGGCAGCCCAGGCACGGGCAGCAGAACATCCCGCAGCAGCCTGCAAGGGGGGGGCAGCATCCATCAGCCCCCGCCACCCCGCTGCCCTCCGGCCCCCCGGCCCCACCGGCACTCACAGACGCCGCAGTCGGTGCAGCAGTCCATCAGCCCCGTCTGCCACATGGCCCTGGAGATGGCGGGCAAGGTCACCGTGTACTGCGGCTGCATGGTCACCACGGAGGGCACGGCCATCGCTGGTGGTGTTGTGGAGTGGCGGGAGCCGGGCTGGAAAAGGAGGGGAGAGCGGTCAGTGGCACGGCGGGCGCAGGAAGCAGCCGCGGCCGCGCGTTTCCTCCTGGCAGAGCCGGGAACCCAGGAACTCGGCACCGTGCCCGAGGTCTGAACCCCGCTCCTCGCTCTCCCGCGGCTGCCCAAGGAAATGAGCCTCAGGTATGACAGAAGTCGGTGTCGCTTGGTGCCGCGTGTCACATGGTGCGCTCGGGTAACCACGAAAAACACGCTGTGCCCCTAGCCAAAGTTCATCCCAAGAGGCAGAAGGGGGGAGGAAACGTGGTGTGAAACACCGGGCTTCAGTTCCCTTTCCTCCCCACTAACTCGGTGCAGAGGGGAGTGTGGCTTCGACGCGCAGGCTCCTCCCTGTCCTGCACCTGACATCAGCGCCCAGAACAGAAACCAAAATGCAGCGGTGATGCTGCCAGCGGAGCGGCTGCGATTCCTCGGGCACGCGGCCAGCAGCAGGCAAGCCCCCGCGCTCCCTTGTGCTTTTACAGCCCCACGTCGTTCCCTGCATCAGCGCTGCTCGTGTATGTTCCCCTCTCTAAGCTGCAAACAGCAATGAAGACACTGCCATGGGAAGATGCTCTTGTCCCCAAAGCCACATCCCACCAAAAACGGCAGAAAGTGCACATGGAGAAGGGGCAGAAATGCGTAACAGCACCAGCCAGCCTTCGGGCAGGACAGCAGCCCCCCCAGCACGCGGAGGCTGCCCGAAAGCACTCGCAGCTGCAAGCCCCAGCGTCCCTGCTAAGAGGGGGTTGCTCCCAAGTGCGTGCTAGCATGAGCAGGGAGACTGGTTTAAACAGAGAGCAAAGCACTGCACAGATTCCCCTAGCACATTTATACGCTTGTAGTAACGGCAGAGAGCAGCAAACAAGAAGCGACCTGCCCGCTAAGCAGCTTATTAAAAGCATCCCACGTTCCCCCGGTAGGATGTGGCAAATATTGTGCAGTAGATAATTTACTGAGCGAGGAAAAAAAAAAGCTGCGCATATCTGTGATTTTCCCTCGTTATCCCCCAGGCTGGGGAGCGTTTGGGATTCTCGTGCCCCGGGGGAACCAACCTTCTGTGGAGCAGCCTCGGTCGCGGCTGGCGTCCCGGGCGTGTTGAGGAGCGGCTGGGTGAGAGGCGAACGCGTGACTTTCCGTGTCCCGCGGGCTCTTATTGGCAGCAGTGGCGAGCGCGAGGGGCGGTGGGAGGTAACGGCAGCGTGGGGGCCGGGGGGGCTGAGCCCACGGCGTTCCTTTCCCCTCCCCGTGTGAGACCGCAGCCTGCCGCTCCTGTTAAACCAGACCTCGTCCCGGACCCCACGAGAGGCTTTTTCCCCATCGCTTCCCCCAAAAAACAAGGGCACGCTGCAGACCGCGGGCTGGATGAGGCGAGGAGCTCCCCAGGCTGTTTTCCTCTAATTTCTCCCTGCAAACCACCGTGGGTCGCGTGTGCCTTTGGGCACATGCCCGCGACATCTCCATCCGGGCAGCCGCAGCCCTCCCCTCGCCCAGCCCCGTACAGGGGGCACCGGGACGCGACAGGGTCCGTGCTGCCATTCCCTGCTCCGTCTGCAGCCCTGTCCAGGATGAGCTGGGATTCGTAGCTCTGGCTTGGCACACGTGCTCCCCACGGAGGGGGACTTTCCACAGGTGTTAAGTGATGCCCTGGGTGCTTTTCACAAGGCAACCTTGCCCAGCTATTGCAATGTTTACTAAACAGACGTCGTTTTCCCTCTATGTATACAAATATTTGCAATTTCCTCACCTCCCTGCCCAAAGAGTTACTAGCCCATGGGACGGGAGCAGAGCAGGAGAAGCCAGGGGTTCACCCTGTGCCAGGGGGGTTCTTGGCACACTGGGTCCCCATCTCACTTGAAGCAATACCTCAAAGAGCCCCAAATCACCCCGAAAACACGTGTGGGCAGAGCCGCCTTCCTCCTCCGCACTGCCTCCTGCTTGTGGTTACACCAAGCCCAGGCTTCGCAGTAATAAGAGGCAGCTTTGTTTTAAGGGGGAAGCGGGGCAGAGGGGGCTTCACCACATGAGACCCTCCAGCATCCTCTGGGGGAGAGTAAGGCCTGATGAAGCGGGGAAATTCCCTGTGCTGCGTGGACCCCAGATAAACTTAATTCCCCTCCCTGTCCTCCTCCTTCCGGGCTCAACCATGCTTGGACAGCGGTCCAGGACAAAAAATAACAAACAAACAGAAAGGTGCTGCGGGATGAGCATGCAAAGGGTGCTGCTCCTGTTAGCCCCCGCTCGGTTCTGGTCCCCGCGCCCCAGGGCAGCACTGCTGGCACGAGGCGTTCGTTCCCCCTGCTCCGCGTGCACCCGCAGCCGTCGCTGTTTGCAGGCTTCGCGCTGCGCTGCTGCACAGTTGTGGTTGGGCGTCGCTTTGTTGCTGGCCCGGGTGATGCATGACGGGAGGCTGCCCCCTTCACCGCGCCCCTCCCGGGCTCAGCACCCGCAGCGCGTGTTTGACACAGGCAGGGAAAACCCTGGCCTCCTTGAACTGGAGATGCCTTATTTTGCAAGAAGCCTGCAAATAGCTGAGTCCCTCCAACACCTCCATCGCAGCGCGCCGGGGCCAACCTTGGTGCCAGAAGCCGCCCTGGCTGCTTGGTGGAGCAGCCTCCAGCGCTGCCCTCACAAAGCCAACGCTCCGAGGAGCGCTCGTGGCTCCGCTCCCCTGCGCAGGAACCTTTGCAAAAGAAAGGGGAGAGGCGTAACATCTGGCACTGGGGGGCAGACGGTCAGGAAGCGGTGTTTATTTGCAGGAAACCACAGCAGCTACCAGTGCTGCTTAGAGACGGGTGTGGTGAAGACTTTTTTAACAAATTGTCTTTAAATACAGCCAAGAGTGAGTTTGTGAAGCTTGGAGAAGAATAGCTTGGGAATGGAAGGAGAAGAGAGATGCACATATACCTGCCAGCAGATACAAACAGCATTTTAGCCAGCAAAACGCATTTAGAGATGCTTTTGGACATCTACGACAGAAGACAGGCGACCATTTCCAAGTTTAGGACTGGTCTGACATTTGAATCTTTACCCTACCTTGCCACACTTTGTTCTTCCTCTCGTCACAAGACAAACGCTTGTGCCAAGCTGCCGCTGGAGGAAGGACACGAAAAAGTCCATAGGCGCTACAAAACGTGAGCTCTCCTCAAATCAAAGCTACTTAAAGACAGGTTAATCTGTTAGAAACAAATGAATAACTTCTGCCATGATCTCTCTACAGTACTGTAACATATATTAAGACACTTATAGATATTAATTACATCACGAGACTTCTGTATTACTATTAAATGCCTCGTAACCAAAGTTCAACATGAAGCTGGATGCATTCATTTCTTCCTCCACAAAATGCAGCTTTGTCACTTAATTGTTCAGAAACTTACTACCTTTCATTTTTCAAGTGCTGTTCTTTAGCTCAATACCACTGAAAAATTATAAGCCCTACTTAAGAATTTCCGTGCAAGAAGCAAAGAAGCCTCCTCCTGCCTTCAAAAGCTAGGCTTCCTAACCTTTGCACATATTTCTACTTTATATGCAGTCAACCCGAATGATCTCCTCTTTCTGATTTGTTGAAAAGATATTTGATGTCACTTGTTCAAACAGTAAGAGAAGCCAAAAAGACGACAAACGCAGCATTAAGAAGCGTACACAACAAGGAAGAAGCGTTCAGAACCCACCGCCGCGTGGCCCCAAGAAGGTTCTCCTGTGACCAAAGCCCCTGACCCACTGTAAGCTGCCTCCTTGTGCTGCAACAGCAACTTCTTCACCTGTCCATCAGCATCAGCCAAGCTGAATTCATCAACCCCTGGGTGTACAGCTCCGGGCTGAAGTGTCTCTCAGACACAGCGGTATAAATAACCGCACAAGATGCCCATCCTCAGAGCTTGAGCAGCTCCCGGTCTCAGCCGTGCCCCTCTGCCGGTGGAGCAGAGCCGGTGTGAGGAAGGCTGCCGGAACACCCAAAAAGATTTGTGACCCTGTGCTGCAGCCCCACGTGTGGACACACGCAACACCCCCGAGCAGCAAAGCGCACGGGCATCGCCTGCCAGTAGGTGAACGGAGGTCGGCTCCTCCGCTTCGTTTTCCTGGAACAGGCATGCCCATTGCTCCCCCCGCAGCAATTAATCCCACAGCGTGAAGGACAGCAGGAGGCGAGGAAAAGTGTAACCAGCGGACAAATTGCATAACCAGCCAAGCATAAAGCGGTAGAGAGCAGGGAATGGTCTGGAGCTCTGTAATGCTAACCTGCAGTTGCTATTCTTACTGTTTATAGGCCTCCTCCTAACAAGCAAGTTACTGCTCTAAGAGTAGAAACAGAAACAAGAAGCAGGAGGTTAAAGGATTAGAGTTAAAAGCAGGAAACGAGATCCACTTTGCAAGATGAGTTGCTACCTTGGAGTCAACCACCAGTCATGCACACTGGGCATTAGTTCTGGGATGTGCCGGTTCGTCAAGTTGGTAGTCCACATTCAGATAGTTCTTGATAAATGAGCTCAGCTCACTTTCCATGGGCAGCCTTGCAGAAGCCTGCTCTTTGCACATGAAGAAGAACCAGTGCCCGTGATCACAGTAGGAACAAAAGGGACTCTTACATACTTTTGTATCAACTTCTTCGCATTCTGGACCTCACAGATGGAGCCCTGACTGCATCCAGACATCTCAGGACAAAAACTGCTGTTGCGATTATTTCACACAACAAGCTCCGACCCAAACTGCAAATTCTTTGTGCAATAATTCACAACACCAAACACGTACAGCCAGATTTTATTTACATGCAGAAATCACTTTGCATTTTCCCACATCCTGTCGCTAAGAGACATCTATCTTGTACTGTATAAAATGCTGGGCTCGCAGTCTTGAGAGCTGGTCAGGAGTTGCCTTCTACTACACAGGACCAACCTCTAGGGAGGCTGAAGTCACTCAAGAGTAATCGCAACTTACATTGTAAGATAGTCAAAACCAAATTTGCTCGGTTTTGTTGTTTGTTTGTTTTTCAGAAAAAAAGAACATTTTCACCAGCTTTTATAAATAAATACAATAAACCAGAAATAGTCATGTTAAAAGTGTTTTCCCTCTTAGAGCATATTCATTTTAGCCAGACTAAAACGTCAGCATTTACAATAATTTTAACTACCTGCTTTCTAAAGGCTCTTGTGCAGTTTTTGAGTCTTTTCTTTTCCAGAGATTTCCAAGCACAATCCCTATGAAGAGCAGAACTCCTACAGTACGATTCGAAGCAAATTTCTTCCAACAGTCTTCGGGCTTGTCTATGTCCAAAGTGTAAATCTGCAAAAGCACAGTATAAACATTCCAGCATTATTATTCAATCGACACAGAAATATTTGACACATCAGAGAGAGACACGAGAAGGTCTCTAATTTCAACTCGAGTTCTCTCGAGGACTCTCGAGTTCTAAAGCCTATCTTTAGCTCCAAAAGAAACAGGAATAGTCTGTGCTTGCAAAGGATGGTTCAAGACTGGCATCTATGTTTACTTGGCAGACTTATTGAACATGCAGCAGAAGAGCAAAAGATTTCACACGGACCCGACTCCTGGACCCTCTCAGTGAATCGCAATATGAACAGTCTAAGTACTCATGTGTGTGGTTTGATAATAAAAAAACTGTAAAAATATTTGTGCGCATAAAGAAGTCTTTTGGAGGTTTTCCTTGGCAGGAAGGCAGCTAACTCTTCAGCAGGAACTTAAAAAATAAAAAAGTACCTGCGTGCACCTTTCAGATCTCCGCTACAAAGCTTTGCCCCGTGCTTTCCTAGAAACAAGGCAGGGGAGGGAAAGCAGTGAAGCAAGAGGCCACCCCATCCTGCCCCGTCGCTCCTCGCTGCACCTACATCTGCCCTGTGAAGAGGAACCACAACACCTGCGAGCAGCGAGGCTCGCCCAGCCAGGCAGCTGCCTGCTGCGAGCCGCAGCGCGAGGCAAAAACAACGCGCGGTGCACCAAGTTACCGAAGAACAACACTGGAAACGAAACTCGGTGCAGAACTCTTTTAGGAAGGATGACGAAAGTAAATGTTAAGCAACACGAGTGAAAGGATTCATAGAGAGACACCTCCCAGAAACTCAAACCCTGCAGTTCACCCCCTCAGGAAGTCCAAGGAGAACACTTCCAACTGAAAGAAATGAAAGCTTCCCCAGGAAACCCATTCCTCTGCTGTTTGCACTTGTACAGAGATGAGGGGGCTGGGTTCTGATCAAACTACCCAAAACCTTGTCCGCAAACCTTTAAAACACGATGTTTTTCACACCCTTAAAAGCCTGCCTGCCCACCAAGCACAGGGAAGTGAAAACATTCAAGAGACAAGTGAAAGCCAGCAGCAGCCAAGCCATGAGATGTACCTTCAGAAAGGCGAAGCAAATAAGGCACCTTAGTTTTCTATTCAGGAACTTCTTCGGCAGTACAGAAATTTGACATCTTCATGACCCAAATTCTGCTGTCTGAGGCACAAACTCGTTGAATTAAGGAAGGGGTACCTCACATGGCTTATTCAGCTTTTTAAACTCAGTTAGTTAGCACACGTTTGAATGTCTTGAACGTGAAGACAAGCATGCAAATGTTTAGGCAGAACTAATATTAAAATACTCGCTCAAAGAGAAGCTACTCTGTTACATATAGAACAAGGCTGCTCTTACGACTTGGGTACCCTAGAGAATCGTCGCACACTCTTTGCCCCTCACATTCTGCATTCCCACCAATAAACATCCTCTCTGCAGGAAGGTAATTTCCATTTCTGCTCAAACTATCGTGCAAGGCCACTCTGACAATTCCAGCTGTCAATGATAATGCAGGGGAGCACAGTACGCTTTCCTCCACGGATTTCCAAGCGCAATCCCTATGTAAAGCAGTAGCAGACAAGTACCAGACCACAGTGTTGCAAGATTTTTATAACCGGCAGGTATGTTTAATATCTATGAGCTGCAGGAGCTCCTCCGTTAAAGTGCCGCTCGGTGTAATGGGCTTTAAAACACCACTCAGGCTGTCCCTTGCACGGCAAGTTTCACATTAATCCCATATTTAACCTCTCAGACTGCTGACAGTTTTACTACTTGCAGTGCAAGAACCCCTTTGCTATCACTCACCTCCGAAGGCCAGCAATTACTTTTCCTATAGACTAACTTGTCACTACAAGACCGGGGAACGCAATCATTTGGGTAACAAGATCCTACCTGCTTCCTTTATGGGAAAAGCTAATTTTCTTTTTTTTCCGATGTTTATTAAAATTTGTAACCTCACATAAGTACAACACTGAACTGGATTGTTTTCTGCTATAAAAACAATTGTGAATTAGAGCTGTCAATTATCATAACATTGTAATATTAACATCTGTGACAGGGGGTAGTGAAAAAGCCACAGAAACTTTTGTTGCACTGTCAGAACCCAGACTGAAGCTCCAGAGCACAGTGCAGAGTAATTACTCAGATGTAAAATTAACTCTCTCTGGGAGACAGAACATACAACAATGATTTTCATGTAGCTGTTTTATAGGTTTTTTTTTTTTCCTTTTTGGGTACTTGGCGAATTGCCAGGGGTTGAAAAACACTGATTTCTTATCAAGAACTCCCACGCAGAGAAAGTTTAACGGAATCCATCAAACCTGGTGTGCTAGGTGGGCACCAACGGCAGCCACGGCTGAGTAATACGGGAAGGTCTGGTTACAATTCATTCCTGCCATGCACAAGCCCAAGAGCATTGCCACGCTGAAGCCACTGAGCCACTGCTTCGTATCCTCCTTGAACTGTAACGCTGTGGACTTCACACCGATAATGAGGTCGTCCCTCTTATCCTAGAACGAAAGGATCAATTAGTGGAAAATCTACAAACCAACCGTCATTTCATAAGGAAAATAAAATGGGGGGCCTTTCTAAAGTTTCCAACAGTTGTCAATAGGAACCCCATTTAAGTGTATTTGTCGTTCCCCAAATTAAAATACAGATTAAAAGGTCGGTCCTCAGAGCTGCGTTAGCAGCCAGCAGCTAATACCAGCTGCGCAGTTATTTCCGCCGCACAGGCGCGTGGGCACGCGCAACGCGTTTCACTTGCAGCTTTCTACCTGATATGTCAAACATTTACAAAGAGCAATAAAAGGTCCAAGGGCTGGGTTTTCTTTGGTGCTCATCTGAGGGTGAAGAACTGCAACAGGTCAGTACTGATTGAAACCAAAGCTGTAAATTAAGCAAACAAGCATACAGGGAACTGTAAAGCTTCCCACTGCTGCTCTACCTGGTGCGCGTAGATGGTATCGTACACCAGCGTCCACATGACCCCAGCGAAGTACAAGGGCAAACACACGGACCACTCACAGGACCCTTTGACGGCAGACCACCCAAGAAGGGCTCCCCAGTTAAATGTAAGTCCTAAAAACAAAGAGAGTAAAGCAAAGATAGTTAAAAAGGTGCCAGGAGCAGTCTAAATTACATGTACTGAATTCAGTATCATTTGTTCAAGCGTATGTCACATCTGCAGCTTTTTCTACTATAGTGGCATCTCTATTTTCTAGCACGTAGTTTCAGTCAGGTAATAAATACAAGTAATTTCACATTAAAAACCCTGGAGATACAAGCAGAAATACGTGGAGCCACACATTTTTCCCCAGTTTAAATTCCATTTCGTTATCCTAAGGAAGCATTTGCACGCAACTGTTCCAGTGTACTCAAATGACGCGTCTGAAGTTAAAACGTTTCAACGTCACTATGACTGACTGCAAAAGAGCGCACAGCAGCCAGCCACGGCACTTCCAGACTGAAAAAGGCAATTCTGGCTGATAAAGCCAAAGGCAGCTGGAGTGAAAAGGTCGAGATACACAAAGACATTTTAGTAGAGCAACCTGAAATACAAGTGCCATCACATTCTGTCCGGGAGTTATTTTCCAGGCTAAAGACTGCAATGTGGAGCAAATGCATTTTTAACAAAGGTTTCAAGATAACCTTTAAACCAGAGCCAACTCTCAAGTGACAAACATTTATTCTCTCTCTCAACACTACATAAAAAGGGACTGTTTCTGAAGGAAAAAATTAAATAAACAAAAAAGCTTCTGGAACAGCGGAAGTTTGTCTGCAAGGTATTTTTATTTTAATATATACTTACATAAAAGCAGATTGCTGAAGTTCAATTACTAACTAATCTGTGGAACTTCCCAAAAGCTAGATCTGAAGAAGATTAAAACTAAAAGCATTTCCAACTCACCCAACACTAACTGTGGCCAGTAGGTTATTCTCTTCATCAGAGGGTAGGTGACCACAAGAGACAAGGAGGCTGCTCCCAGAACGATACTGTAAGAAGTACCAGGAGACTTGTTTGCTGGTATAAAGATCACAGGACACTGTGCAGCCTTACACGTGCTGTACATAGTACTGAGCTCATTACTTTACTTCCATGGCTAAAACTCCTCCGCCCCCAGCACATTTGCTGTTCAAGATCTTTGTGCTTACCTCTGGACCGGGAATGAAATTTTAAGAAACAGAAGATAACTTGTACGTCACCTGTAGTAATTCAGACACAGAAGCACGCAGAGAGCCAAGCTGAGCTGTCCCCCGAGAAAAACGAAGGACTGAAAAGTGGTGATTTCTCCAGCTGCCAGGGGTCTGCTTGCTGTCCTTGCAACCTAAACGTGGAAGGAATAATGTTAATAGTAAATGCAACGTAACACATTCGAATGTGTCTTAAAAGCTCAAGTCACACCACTGGCTTGTTACAGGACAATTATTTTAACCCTAGTGGGGATACAGTGGAGTTAAGAACGTCTGTCAGGAGTAGAGAAAACATGCAAAGCAAACTGAAGGAAGAAACAAACATTAGAGAATACTTTAAACTGAAGTGCATGACGAGTTCCTTGCCAAAGGTGACCGACATCCTAACAAACAAAATAACCAAACCCACAATAACAAAAGGAAAAAAAGGTTTTGAATTTAGGTGCAAATGGTGTAAAGTCTATTTGGGGAGGCTTGAAAGCCAACTTTTTACAGAACACTAAATATGTATAAAGTGTTCCACATATGCTTTAATAACATGAACTTAAACATACTCCCTTAGTTTGTTCTCCCCCTACTCCTAAATAATTCAAGCTAAACTTCAAATAATGCTTTTGCAATTTAAATATGCACTTAGCATTTCTGTGACCAACTCTACTGCACATCATAACCTGACATGGCACATTCCGTTTCAAGTTAAAAAAATAAACGTAAATAATTAAGTAACTAGTACTATCAAAAACCAACCCCAAACCGTGACCAGCAGCACAAGCCAACGTCCTGCTACTGACCTGGGCTCTAGCTCGCTTGTTAAGAAAACTGCCTTTTGAGGTATGTAACAAAGTGCTGCTGTGGGAACGTTTGAGCCTTTAGATTTAACCACATCACATTCATGCATAAATGTATGTATTACAATGTAAATTCCATCTTGCTGATCACACACCTCGGCATGTGAAATCTTACAGCACAGGTAGCTTTTAATAACCTTTGAACCCTAAACCGTCCAAAGATGCCACAAAACCCATATTGATTCATTGCTTTCCCAACAGGACAAATACAACAGCACTGGAAGCAAGACTTCACGGATCACAGTGGCTCATTATCCTTCCACTTTGCAGTGGCCAATACCCCAAACGAGAGGATAAACCTAGGATCAGAGAAGAAAATAAGCCCATAGTTCACCAGGATCCTCCCCTCCAAGCATACACCCCTGCACATGTCAGCATCTGACACCCGGCACTGCCTTCTGTTTATTTCCTTCTACTGAACAAGAGGGAGGAGGAAATGCAATATAACAAAGAGGATTAGTTCATGCTTGGGCATGATTCTCTCAACAGCTGTTCTCATGACGAAGCTAACAATAACCAAGGAAAGCCTACTCCTGAAAATATAAAAAAAAGGGTAGATTGTAACTACCAAGCATAGAAGAAAGGGTTATTTATTTTGCTCTGTCATGCAGAGAAGAGTTGCAAAATAAACTTATTTTGATCAAGCACTGCATGCCGCCAACAACAACATGCATTTTAGCTTACGCAGAGCTAAGTACTCTGGAAGACTTGTTGCAGCCCTATGCAGCAGCGTTCTACAAATCAAAATGATTTCCACTGCTCTTGGAGGAAACGCAGGCAAATGAATTGCACGCATCTCGGGTGGAGACACAGAGGAATATCTGAAGCTGGAGAAAACTGGACCTGCCTTGAGCCCTGAGCCTGCCCTTGGCAAGGAGATGAGTGGACACGTACTGGGTCAAATAACCAGCATCTCCCTTCCTTATCACACATCAGGAACTGCCCGCTAGGCCTTCGCAACCCCGCGAGGGGTTCTCCACCTTTTTGTCGTAGTTGCGATCCCACATGTCGTTGATGGTGCAGCCGGCCCCACGCATGAGCACCGCTCCGGCGCCGAACAGGGACAGCGTGTGCCAGTCGGGCAGGCAGCCAGGCTCGGCGGCCAGCCCTATGCTCCAGGTGCACGGCAGGTACAGCAGCCACGTCCCTGCGGGGAGAACAAGCCCGGGAGGAGCGCGGGGCGCCGGGACGGGCGGCTGCCACGGGCATGGCCGAGCAGGCGCACGCCTCCATCGGGCACCGCGCCTGCCCGCCGGCCCTGCCCGCC
>VXAA01000906.1:19318-47156 GCA_013399115.1 Anseranas semipalmata
GCACTGCAGCACCTCGCTAAAAACCTGTCTGAAGTTTTTGCTACACAGTTTGCCCAGAGTCTTTCATGCTGTCACATTCCTTTAGGTGACTGTGCACGAAGATGTGTGCGCTCAGGCAGCAGCAAATGTCTCGTGTCCCAGCCTGTAGGTAATAAACATTTATGGTTCCGTAAAACGCCTCCAGGTCTGCGTCCTTGTTCACTCGCTTCTCCCATCGCCTTATCGGAGCTAATGCATAAACTGGGGGTGGGAGCTTTGGACGGAGCTGTAAAAGTTGGTCCTGCAAGGTATAGTATCTGCGATAAAAGCTTCCCAGAATTACTGCTGAGGTTTTCTTGGAAGACTTGGGGTAGTGTATAACCTCTGCTGCATGCCACGTTTCCTTCACCTTTAAGGACTGACACAGGGACAAAAAAAAAAAACATTTTAGTTCCCCAAATTGTTGACTGCCAAGAGGAAGTGGAAAGCCAATATAATCAAGTGACTTTCACATTTTTCCGTTCACTGTTCTAACGAGAAGTACTCCACAGTACTAAATGAATTTCCAGAAGACTGTAAGAGAAACAGTTGCTGACCTCTGACAAAGCAAAAATCTTCATTTTTTTCCCACTTTATCCCTGTTTCACCATGATGAGATCAGTCACCTCAGGCTTCATTCAGGTCCAGAGCAGTGCCTGAAAAGCGTCAGCACAGCATCCCAGAGCGCAGCGCATGAGTCCCAACAATGCCGCATCCGTAGGAAGCCCAATGCACTACTTGTCACCGTGGGGAAAGCCATTGAGAGCCACTGGTCCGGTCTGAACCCACACCGCCCTCGCCATCCCCTCACTGTTCCCTTTTAATGCCCAAAACACTCCTCTGCCATAGACTGGGCCAGGGGTTGTCCTGGTGCTGACACAGGGCAAAGCGGGGCTGCCAGGAAACCTGGAGCTTCACCGCTGTTAAACTCCGCTGGGGAAAAGCCCTATCATCCTCTGTCCATCCCTATCCTGTGCAAGCACAGCATGCTTGCTTTTGGTTTTTTGTTTTTGTTTTCGAGTTTTGTATCAGTTGCTGTTACAAGATGTGTAAATCTCACTGTTTCTGATCATGTCCTCTAAAACAAATGGTGAGCAAACCCCAGCGCATCTGCAGGCTACTTTTAAGGAGCTCATGAAAGCAAGTTAGAAAAGAAAACTTTTTATCAATGGTTTTATATTCTTTCCAGAGTACCCTGGCCCCTCACCAGAAAACAAACAAACAAACCAAACAAATCTAGGGAATAAAGCTTTTCAGATGTCAAAGAAATCACCAAAGGGCATTGAGGCCCCACTGCCATCTTCGCTCAAGTCTGAGCTGATGGCCAAATCCCCCCTGTTCTCAGGAGATTACCGGTTTCCTTGTTTTCACATGACTCAAGCGACCCCACCTTCCAGGAGTTTACTGGTTTACAGTAAAGCCACCATGAGTAATGCTTCCTCACGCATCAGAAATGAAAAAGAAAATAGGAGTGTGTGCGAGTGATACTCATAGGCTGGGGCCTGGCATAAACTTGCAGATATGCTGATGGCTGAGGTCAGGCCGTCAAGGTCTACACTATTTAGAGGGAAGGAGCCCAGGGAAGCCATTGCCTTCCGCAAAGAGGTCTCCACCGTGTTTGCAAAACACAGCATGCCGACAGCGGATGCACTCACCCTAGCTCATAACTCTTGCCACTGCAGCACCTGCTGTGAAACACGCTGCAGAGCCAGGCCGTACGCTCGCAGGAGGAATCATCGCAGCACGGTGAAGCTGCAGAAGCCGTCAGCTCCGCCGCCAGCACCTGCCTCTTTCCCTCGTCGCAACTGCTGTGTTGGAGTCGTCAGCGCACGTGTTGCACCTGATGCAGGCTGCTGAAGCTGCTGTCAGCGGATATTAAACACACCCAGCTGGGCAGGATTTCTGTCATTTTTATTTGCTTGGATACCCTTGGTGAAAGTCACGCAAAGGGCAGCTGATTTGTGCCCAAAAGAAATGCAGGAAGTTTCATGGTATCAGTAATCTTAAAAAAAAAAAAAGAAAAGAAAATTGCCAAAAGCTAGTATGAATCACTTTATTAAAAATCTTCACATATAAAAGCACAAGCATTGAAATAAACAAACCTGTTAGAAAGTTTTAAAAAGAAGCTACCAGGCAACCATCAACTTTTGTTTCTAAATTGTAGCTTATACAGTACTAACAACAATACATTAACAACTCGATATTGACAACATGAGGCCTTCCCCCTCATTTTGTGCTTTGTGTATTTCTCTTTTTGAATGTGGACAAACAAACTTAGCCTTTCTCATTCACAGTTTTAATGCGTATCACTTCCTGGTGCTTAAGCCTTCACACAACACACACTCTGTATAGGCAAACACTCCTTTCACACACTGCGGTTAAATATAACCTTTTTATTGTGCACTTTTGATCACAACTCCAAAAGTACATCCGTCTGCTTGGAGACGTAAACTCTTCTTGTGAAACACAAGCCACCCCCCTCCTGCTAAACCCCATGGAGCCGGGAGCATCCTTTTCAAGCTGAAGAAGGGGCACACAGTGCGTGCGAGTTTTCTCCCTGCTGTGCTGTGAATTTCGTAAGGCGCTGACGGTGGCGTGGGCTGTGTACTTCCAAGAGAAGCAGCTGCGAGCAGACACCGGTGGGAGACCACAGACGTGCTCGGAGGTGCTGCGCTAACTTGTGGCACGCTGAACCCCCGGGCAAGGCACGCGCGGGGAGAAAAGCCTCCGTGAGCCCAAATTTGTGGCCAAACGGGCTGTTTCCCCAGCAGGAGGGACGTGTGTCCCTCCAGGCGTGCTCTCAGGACGCTGCCAGGTCCCTGCAGCCTTTCTGGTGGGCCTGGGGAAGAAGCGTGCCAGCAGCAGGGTCTGCGTGCACCCGTGCAGGCAACAGCCGGCCTTGGAGAACGCGGGGCCACAGCTCCATCTTGTGACTGCGGCCTCCCAGCCCGGGGAGAAACGCGCAGCGCCGCACCGGGCGTCCGGATGGTTTCCCTCGTGTGCTTACACGCAAGCGATAGCCTTGGCGTTCCTGATCACGTAGAAGCTGTAGGAGAAGGCCGGCAGGCCGAGCGCGCTGCCGGGGGCCAGGGCCGTCTCGTGCAGCGCGGGCAGCGTCTCGTCATCCACCATCCGCAGCAGGCGGCCGTTCAGCTGCACCCTCCTGCCGGGGCACCCGCGCGAGGCTGCAGCCGGGCTCGCCAGCAGCATCCCCGGCTCCGGGTGCAAGCGAGGGCACCCAGAGCTGCTCACAAAACAGCCCGAGAGCCAACAGCGCTTCCCGGGTGGCATCTGCCGCTCTCCCTCCGCGGGGACGCGCTCACAGCCCAAGGGAAGTGAATATTCCCATCTCCCATAGGGAGGGTAACAGCAGAGCAGGCTTTGAGAAGCACCAAGCCAAGCTGCTTTTCCTCTCCAGCAATAATCAAGCTACCTTCTGTGCCCGCAGAGCAGATCCTGTGCCGAAGCATTAGCACCACGAGAAGCCATGCTAATGCTACTTTTTGTGTTTCTCTTTGCTTTGTTATGTTTTCCCTCGCCAGCTGAACAAGGTGGGGTTTCAGAGGCCACCTGCACGCTGCTCCCTTGCCACAAGAGGAGGTGCCCGCTCACCTGGACAGGATGTTCTCCTTGCCGTGGGGCAGCAGGAGGTACTGATCCACATGCTTGCTCCGTAACTGCTCAGGTAGCTCCAAGTGCTGCGTCACGTTGTAGAGGTTCAAGGCAAACAGCGTCACGTCCCCTTCCCGGTACCGGGGGCTGTAGGGCGAGAGACGAGGACAGCGGCCGTCAGGAGACAAAGAGCTTTCGGGAAAACCAGAGCGCCCTTGGCCGCCGGCCTTGGGGCGGTTCCGCGGATGCTTACTGCCGGGGGTTGGTGCAGTGCAGGTAGACCCGCAGGCGCCGCGCGTCCGCTCCTGCCACACCGGCCTCCAGCACCCGGGTGCCCACCAGCCTCTTGTACAGCAGCGACAGCCAGTAGTCCTGCGGGAACGGGAGGCACCTCAGCGCCCGCCGGCCCGCCCTGCGCTCACGCACCTCTCCTCTCACAGTCCTTTTTCCAGCAATTCCCCCCCCCCGCCTTAGGTTTTTGCTTTACCAGTTTTTCACCACATACATTCACCTTTGCACAAACAGCATAGCTGAAAGCAAAACCCCGTCCCCAAGTTTTACGCTGTGTTTGCAGTCATTTTCCTCGTCACATGCGCATCTCGGAGCTCTTTCTGCCTAGGGCACAGCCTGGGTTTTGGTGATGCCATGCCCCTTTTGCAGGGCACTGAAGGGCTGGCAGGGAAACCACAGGGGATGCGTCGCCCTTCCTGCGGGAAAACCTGTGCCAGCTGCAGAGGCCTCGGGATGCGCATCAGGGCATCACATCCCAAAAATCGGTCCCTGCTGCACTAAAGCCTTGTCGCGGTACGTCTTGTATCTGTATGTAGCGTGCTGCCTCGTACTCAAGTGCGAGCTTGCTGCAGGTGCCAGGACGGATATTTGTGAACGTCCTCCAAGATCTGTTGCCAAACCATCCGGCCTCCACCCCCGGGCACGACGCGCCCGCATACTCACGCTCACAGCGCGCGGCTGGCTGCGTACGCACCGGCAAGGGCTCAAAGCTGGCGTCCACCAGGTGATAGCTGCCGGCCCCGAAGAACACCTGCCTCATCACCACGTCGATCCCCTGCCTGGCCGCGAGCCCCAGCTTGTCCAGCCACCTGCCAGAAACCGGGCACGGGTTACGCCAGGGGCTGGCGCGGGATCAGCTCTCGCGGGGCCCCCGCTGTGACTCACATGAAGCCAGCCACGTAGGTGTTGGAGAGCTGGGGGGCCCCCCCGCCGTACGCCGAGCTGGTCTCGCCCAGCCAGACCTTCTTGCCGGGCACCGTCGCACCCACGATCTGTACGGCAGCGCGGGGAGGGAGGAGAAAGAGGCGGCAGGTCAGGTTGGGGCCGCTGAAGCTGTCCCCACTGCGCCTCGGCCAAATGCCTGCACCCGCTCTTTGCACCCATCGTTACTCGCGCCAACATTAATTTTTCTGCTTTAGGCTGTCAGCAGCAGCAGAACTTTGAGGGTCCCTATTAATTGCTGCACGTTAGCACAGTTTTGGCACAAAGCCCCTGGAAGCCGAACGCAGGAAGGATTTAAGAGGAGCGGGCACCTCCAGGACATCGCGCACGGCTGTGGCAAAGGTGTCCAGCACTTCGGGGCTCAAGAAATCCTCCATCGTGGCACTTCGGCCATTCACATAGTAACTGGAAGTGGGAGAAAACCAGCTGAGATGAAGGGAAAACACAAACACCGGTACCTGCCCTTGCACGGGGTCAGCCAAAGCGTCCCTGCCCCATCTGGGAAGCTGAGCAGCGTTTGCTCTAAGGGACAGCTGCCCTTGCGACTGCTCAGCATCGCTGCCTGGTTTGCTCCACATCCCTTCCCGGTCACGCATCCTTCCGCAGCCAGGGGCTCAGTGCAAGCCCCTGCTGCGGTCCCGCAGCATGCCTGGCGGGACGAGGATGCTCCTGGTACCCACTGAAGCGTGACGCGTGCCAAAAGGTGGCGAAACTTCCCGCGCAAAGGGCAGAGCTGTGACGCAGCTCCGCGTGCCCATCGGAGAAGCAAAGCCGCCGTGCTGTCATTTCTCCACACCCCACTTCTCTTTTTCTTGCGAAAACATGTTTAGCCAGCAAAACCTTGCACGCGTTGCATTCCCCGCTGCTATGCCCACGCCGCAACCCCCCAGCGGATAAGCGGACGGTACTTACTGGTGCCAGGTGACGGAGTCGATCACCTTCCCTCCGGATTTCAGGAAGCTGCAGCCGGGGTGTGTTTAGGGCAGAACAGGGGGTTATAGTGGGTACCAGCCACGGGTCGCGCCCGCCCTCCCTGCCCCGTGTGAAAAATCCATTTATCTGCCTGAAGGAGCACTTAAAACGCGTCGGTCCTCAAGCGGCTTGCACTGACCCTTTCCGTGCCCTCACTAGGGGTTCCAAGAAGGATGTGTGTGCCCCCTACCTCCTGAGCAGGCGCTGGGTGTGCTTGCGGGGCTGCCCCACGTCGGGGCCGTACAGCTCGGCGTGCCGGTACAGGGGATGCTCGCTCAGGAGCCGGCGCAGATGGACGAAATCGCGCCCCAGCTGGGCGCCGTCGATGTAGATGCCTGACTTCTTCCTGAAGCTGTTGGGCTCTGGGGAGGAGGCGCCATCAGCACCCGCGCCGGCGTCAGGGCTCGTCCCAACCCACGCGGCGGGCACGGACGCTGGTGGGCGCTCACCGTTGCCCAGCTCCCAGGAGAGGTTGTAGCCGCGCCGGGCGCAGTAGCCCAGCAGCTGCCCGGCGTTGGAGCTGTCCCACTCCCAGCCGCGTCTCCGCAGCAGCGCGTTGAGCCCGAACACCAGGCGGAAGCCCGAGCAGTTGGCGAAGCCGTGGAGGATGTCCAGCGTGCTCCCTGCGGGGAAGGGGCACGGGCGCCTTCGTCACCAGCTCCACGCAGCCCCTGCACGCCGTGACGGAGATGCGCAGCCCTCTGCTTACCAACCCTACTGCATAAACCCGCTGAAACCTTACCGGTAATGGTGGTGTTCTTGTGCTTCTTCCGGGAATGCTCCGCGAGGAGCAGCTTCTCCTGGCTGGGCCACTGGGTGAGCAGCAGCTCCTGCACCGCAGCAAAGCCGGGCCGTGCTCCGCACATGCCTGGAGGGCAGAAAAGGGACGGGAGCGACCAAGTCGTTGTCTTCACGGCAAGGGTACAATGTGCAAGGGGCTGCGCCCATCGCAGGGAAACCAGAGCAGTTTGTGCGGGGCTGAGCACCGGGCATCCACCACCACCAATATATTGACCATATAGAAAGAGGTGGCTGGCTTGCTATCTATACGTGTTTAATACATTTAATGCATATAACTAAAATACATATATTAGGCATATGTATGCATATTGCCCACTTTAAAGTGATGGAGATGGGGGAAAAATGCTGAATAAAATGCCGGAAAAATGCTGATAAAGCCCCCGCGCAGCAGCGGGGCTGGCGGCTGTCCTGGGCTCGGGTGATACGGAGCCGCTTCCTCTGCTGGCCGCCTCACATGGCTCCGGGAGGACGCCAGCACGAGTCAGCAGGGGCGTTTTCCTTCTGCCGAGGTCACGTTGTGCCCTGGTAGGCGAAGGAGGAACGAGGTGCAACGCGAGAGGGAGCCGGGAGCCAGAGCGATGCAGAGGTGGAGCCCACGCAGCCGAAATCAGCATCACGTCGGGTCAGGTGGGGTCACCGCCCCCTTACCTTCTTCTGCCTGGAGTTCCGAGAGGAGTTTCTCCTCCAAAGTTGATTCCTTGTTGGGATTGAAGATCAGGAAATCCGTGCTGGTGCCGCCGAACCTCAGGAAGCCCGGGGAGAGCCCTCTGGCCAGGGTGCGCAGCTTGGGGTTGCTGCGGAAAGGCACCGAGAAGCAAATCAAACATCGCGGTCAGCTTCCACGTCGAGGCGAAGCATCACAGAGGGATGCTTCGCAGCAGCGACCGTGGATGTCAAGCTGGCTGTGCACCATCGCTGCCTATTTCCAGGGGCAACCACCGAGCGGGTGGGTTTTGGACCAAAAGCAGAGCGCGTTCCAGCAAAGCAGAAGCTGCGCAGGACGTGCAGCTCCAGCACCCGCCGTGCTGGGGGAACCGCGTGCACCAGCGCTATCTGGGTGGCAGCAGCCCTATCTCGCCCCCCGGGGACATCCAGCAGATAAGAGGCCGCCAAGTACTTCCTGCTCCCCGGGTGGCACCCACGGTGCCCGGAGCTGCTTTCGGATAAAGCTGGTGGTGCCTTCCGGCTTTGGAGCAATAGGGCAGGGCTGGAAAATGGGACTGGGGGAAGAGAAGGAAAGAAAGAAAACAGCTTCAAAGAGGAAAACCAGAAGTTGAATCAAAAGGAAGAGGGTGTGAAAAAATAGAGCGAGAGTGGGGAAGAAAAAGCAGATTCAGAGCTGAAGGAGCAGGCATCACTCGGCAGCGTTAACTGCTCCAGGAGTTACTAACAGGGAAAAACAAAAAGGAAAAATAAAAAGGGCTTCGTTTTTAGGACCTCTCCATCTGGTCTCGCTGCTGGCAAAACCTCCTGGGCATTTATTTCACTTGTGCCCCGCCGGCTGTTTGCGAAGGCGCACGGAGGCTCAGGTCGCTTCCACCCTGCGGGCTCCCTGCACACAGCAGCCGCCGCTTCCCTTCTCCGTGCCCCCGCCGCCACCGCCCCGCTCTCGGTGCGCTCAGCCCCGCGGGAGCTGCCAGGGCTCACCTGAGCAAGGCGACGAAGCGCGGGTCGCGGGCCAGGCTGGCGTCCAGGGTGAGGGAGAGGAAGGCCGGGCTCACCGTCCCGCGGGGGCTGCCCCGCAGCCCCAGCCGCAGCTCCGCTGCCTGCCGCGGCGGCACAGCCAGCAGCAGCAGCAGCAGCAGCAGCATCCTCCTCGCCCTCCTCTTCCTCCTCCGCTGCACAGTGCCGGAGCCCAGCCGCGCGCTGGGGCACGGATCCACGCAGCTCTCGTGCTCGCCCGCCTGCTGTTAAATTTCCACGATATGAAGTAAGCCGCCAGCAGAACGGGAGTGACCAGACCGCATCAGCGCTTTCATAAACACGCCCACGGCTCGGTCGGAGCGGAAACATCCGCGACACTCCTCTGTCAGTATCTCGGTCACTGCAACGCTTCCAATTTTGGGGTACGCCACCCATGACAGCTCTGCCGCCAAGGCGAGTCATGCCGCGAGTGCCTGCTGGAGGAGCAACTCCTGCATCCCACGCGTGAGCGGCCCCGCTGCGGGGACACGGGCTCAGGATCACGGCTGGGGTGCAGCATGAGCACTGCTCTTCCCGTTGTGATCCGCTGCTCACCCCACGCCCCAAAAGCTCGCCCGAGGAGAGAGGCGCTTCCCGTCTCTTGCCTCGGCTCCGTGTTTCTCACGACACAGGGGTAGGGGCTGTGTTTCCCACTGCTGATGCTGCGTTTTGGGTGCAATCCACGGAGAGCGGACAGTGGGTATGACAGGCCCAGTGCACGCTGTCCCTTTGCTGTCCCGCAAAACCTCGCAGCTGCAAAGTAACACTACAGGTGTTAAACGCCAATTGGTATCACCGCTCTGATAATTTTTCACATCGCATTTGCATTACGCACATTTTTAAATCTTGCAAATGAAGGGAGATGAATAGAGGCATTTGCCAGTCGTGGAAGCTCAGGCAGAGTGCTTCACTGTGAGCTACAGAGCCAGGACGTGCCTTGCTGCTTCCAGCAGCTCCACGCCAGCCCCATCCCACAGAAAGCTCTCACCACCATTTATATGTGAGCATGCAGAAAGGGAATTCGGAAGGGAAGAATACCCCGTACAGAAGGCAAACAGTTCTCGTGGCATTGCAGCATGCACGCAGGTGAACAGAGCTGGCGGTGCTGGATCAGCGTTTACTCTGCGTTCCTTCCTAAGAAGCCGCAATGAGACAAAAGGAAATTGCAAGAGCAGGCTACATACCTGAAAACTATCTCGTTCTTAAGCGATTGAGAAAACAGGTTTCTTATCTCAAAGGCCTCACACGTTATTTCAACGTCACTCCTCGCTGTCCGCATTTTGTGCCAAAAATCTTTGAATTCAGTGGCTGAAGACTTTAGGTAAGTGGGAGACCGAGCTGGTGTGTGCGAAGCCTGGAAGCTGCAAGAATGGAGACAAACCTATTGAGGTGTTTCTGCATGCCCCCAGGCAGGTTCACAGTGGGGTGAACACGTGTGGAGTTTAAGAAATACTCAGAGGTTTGCGGTCCCAACACTTACTCCGCACTAGTTGCAACCTGAAGATCAGATTGCACACCCCGTATCCCTGTGGGTACGATGGAATTGTCAGGAATATCCAGCTGAGCGTATTTTTCTGACCTACCTTAGCTTTGAAGCATCTAGTATGATTTCATGTAGAAAAACGTGATCCCCTGCTGTTCCCCTTCATTATAAAAATTGAAAAAGCACACTAATTTTGTAAATGTTTGTGCTTTTATGGTAATTAAAAATTGTGGCAGAGGTTCACGTCCCATTAACTACTTGGGTAAGGATTTATTGGATTATTTCCACATCAGTTATTGGCATTAACTCAGAGAAACATGTAACAGTACTATTTTTAATTCCTTCATTATGAAGTTGCAAGGAAGTCTGTTTCAAATTTGAGTAACAGCCACGCAAACCAACAAGCCTTTAGAGCAGCTGGTCAGGCCTTACAAGCATGACTACAATTCCCCCACACGCATGTTAGGTTGAACACAAGACTCAGAACATACTTGGAATCATGCTTGAATGAGCATCTTCTCTTTTGAAGGCATTTCAAATAAACCAAATATTTAACTTAGTTAGAAGGGCAAGGCAGTAAGAGACATGCTTAGATAAGCTCAGGCCACGGCAAAAATTGCTTCTGCACGTGGGGGCCAATTACTACTTATTGTTAGAAACAACTTAACGTGTTCTCGTGTTTCCAAAACCACGTGCACCTTAGATGCTTAAGCACCGGCAGCGGTATTCCCCCACAGACACTGCAAGTCTAGCAGTGGCAATAACTCACACCCCTTCTGAGGAGGGCAGCTGAACTCCTTGGCCTGGTTTAATACTCAAAGCATTCAATCTCATTTATTAAAACTCCTAAGCCACTACAAAGCAGCAGAATTACAGTGTTGGAGGCAGGTTTCTGTCAAAAGAAGGCTAACACAAAATATTTACTCGATTGCAACCAAGGGTTTCTCTAATGTAACAACCAAATCAGCAATAAAATATAAATTTTCATCATTTATTCACCACAACCTTTTTCAGCAGAGTTCAACCTTATCCAGTCCTTTACTGCAAGCCCCACTGGGATTTAAAAACTTTCCTGTTTATCTCTACAATCCCAACACGATTCAACACTAGGGTAGAGTTGACTGAAAGACCAAGTTATTTAACGTTTTAAGGTTTACCTCAGGTTTCCGTTAGCCAGAAGGGCTGATTTCACAAAGGAACGCTACGAGTAAGTTAAGCTTACATGGACACAAGCTGCCACGACTGAAGCCAGCAGTCTGTCATAGCTTTCAAGTCACTCTTCATGTGAAGCGCTCTAACGCTGTAGTGTACTACACACCAATTTTGAAAAGGAGTTTCCTGTGTCACAACTGAACGTTTCAGACATTTTTAAAGCTACTTTTATGAAGCCTACTTTTATGAAGCCTACCTTTTTGCTAGAGCTTATCTGGTTTACACGGCTTTCAAAATCCTTACTACGACAACTAACATTTGCCCATGTAGTCTCAGAAGTTGGTATGGCTTCTGATATTGCCTTGAAAAGTCAGTCTTCATATGTGACAATGAAATTTAAAAACCCTTAAAGCAAATTTAAACTATCTATTTGGAAGACTTCTACAGCAACATCCTTAACAAATTCTCTCTCCAGGCATTTACAGATGCTGAATAGTAATTTGATGTTCAAATCTGTTTAAAAAATGCTTAGACCAGGCATTATCTACAATTCCTTACGCAACTCTGGCACTTCTGCATTAAAGCTACAGCTCTACTTCTCAACTCCATTAGCTACTCCTAGAGGACAAGGATTCCTACCAGCAGGACTTTTAGAGTAGTTCACTCATACACAAAAGTGTCCAAATCTTCATAAAGCTTAGGCATTATTTTTTCTGCACTTTTTAAGCCAGCTATGAACCTAAGCCCTAGGCACTAGTACACACCACTACTTAGTCCAGCCCCCAAAGCATTCCTGGAGCTATGTATAAAAACGGGAATGATTTAATAGCACATCTTTTGATTCTGGTCTACTGCTGAAGAGGTGCATAGTCAAAACCTTCATATGGAGAAAACTTTCCATTATATATTCCTAATTCAAAATCCACACAAATATGATGGATACAAAAGACATTAAATATTTATTATATTTACAGCATGTTTACACAGGACAAAGTTAAAACCTAAAACATATCCAAATATTTGAAATCATGATTTTTTTTTTTTTGACTGAGTTGGTCAGTAGGTCCCTGGGATATCCATAGGCACCTTCAAGAGTTCTTCTACTTCTTCTTGTAAAGCCTCAGCTTTCTCAGTCAGCAGCATCTGAAATAACAATCAAATCATTAGGAAATGAATACAATCATTTGCTATACCGTTTGGATAAAACACCAACATTCCTTTCCAAGCTTGTATCTGGTCTGTAAAAATGCATCAAAAAATGCTTCTGCTCACAGGACTGCAACACCTTTGCCTCCAAGGACTAGAGTTTTCCCAGGTACTACTACCAAGATTTTGTACTGTTTAGTGTTTCAGACCACCTATCAAAACATTTCTGGCTTTTGCTTCCCCACTGAAGACAACTTTCCACTACCTTGTATAAAAGCAAACTGATTTAAGAAAATTTATATTTGCCTGTCACTCATGTGCATGAGGGCCAACGATCGCTGAATTCACTCCTCTTGTAACTATCTTAGATAAATGATATGGTCAAGAAAATCAATACTTCACTGTATTAATACAGATCAGTATTGGCATCACAAACACCTGCAAACGCTTGAATCGCTAAACCGAATCCCTCACTTTCTTTTTATGTCATTCAACCATCCACTTTTGAAAATTTCAATTCCTGAAGCAGTTTCTTTTAACATCCTTGCTTACCTTTGCAGATGAAACAATTTGTTTGGCTTGACGTCGTGACAAATGCTCAATCATCTTCACCAGAGTTTCTGCATTTGCATTAGCTAAGTGTGCTAAAGTTTTGTACCCTGCATTATAAAGCTGTTTAGCTCGTGCCTGCAAGCCAAAAATCGCGTTTGGTTATTAAACAGACAACAAGAATCCTTGTAGAGTTGCAATCTCTGCATCCACCCCAAACATTTAATCTTTTATATCAATCCAGTTCCCTTTGATTCATCTTGCCAAGAACACCAAAACTCATCAAAACTGGCACTAAGGATCTTGAATCCCCCAGAAGTACCGACTTAACACATAAAATTTACCACTCCCTGCACAACTTTCTCCAGCTCTCTGTAAGCCTGAGCATCATTTCCTCTGCACCTGCACAATATTGTTCCTGCCAGCCTCTTTTTTGGTCACATTTTCTGCATTTGCTGTCACTGACACGAATGACTGCCTTGCATTCTTTGGAGATCTAAATGAAAGGAGAGCTGATTTTGTCTGAGAAGTCTTGTCCCTGTATTTCTGCAACTTTCAATACAGTCTTGTGAGCTTTCACAGAAGTCCAGAAAAGACTATACTTTCCAGTAAAAAGCTTTTTCCCTTAGTCAACAGGATTTTCTTTTCTAGTTTTGTGCCACGTCATGGCTGTGAGCTCACAAGGACAGGAGAGATTCTCTTGAATTTGATGACTACCATCAGCACGGGGGTGTGTGCGATCTGCTTCTCTTTACTCTGCTTGGTCCCATTGTGGTATCAGGATGCAACACAGCCAAACAATATTTACTAAACAGAGGGTCTCTGCGGGAAACTGCTTTTGCAAAACACATAGTGCTAGAACTTCACTAAGTTTAAGTAAAAGTGCATTTCTCTGCTGCTTGTAAGATCATTTGGTAAATTCATGGCTCTAGTATCCCGAGTGATAAAGGAATTCCTATTTGATGAACAAGCAGTACGCTGCCATCACATATTTGGTCAATTGCCTTTTTCCTCCTATTTGCAAGACACCAAGTAATAGGAAGAAATGTAATTGATGGCGTATGCATTTTTTCAAGCAGCCAAAGGAAAGGCTTACAGACAATACAGTGTCCTCCTCCATGGTAACTAAGGACTATGAGCATTCAGTGATGTGAAGTGTCACTAATTTCACAAAAATAACTGCTAATTGCCAGAAAATGTTTTCTGTACTGTTTTGCAGGTGTATGCACAGCATGACTGATGGCCCAGAACCGGTGAGCGCTAATGACTAATCTCAAGGAAACATTATAGGCTGCTCTTTGGAAACTAAGACAATCCTAAGTAAATTAATTTCTCATTCACTACAATAACCAAAATATTGATTTTATCAGTTTCCTCCAGAGAATCCTATGCAAATAATGCCTGTTCAAGATGACCATCTCTCTGCTACAAATATCAGCTGTCAGTACAGTTTTACTTCTAGTACAGAAGTACCTTGATGAGAGCAAAAAATTTCCAGAGCAATCTGTACAATACAACTTCAGCAAAATCACGCTGTCCAGACTGTTCTTGCTCTTACAGACTTTAAGCCACAGAATAGAGACCTTTCTTTCCCCTTTGCATCAAATTCAGGCAATTTCATATAAAATGCATCAGGCTGTAGGTCTTCATTGTTTAACTTTCCAGCATAAAAACTCACAGCCACCAAATTCAGTGGTTTGCTGACAAACTGATTCTACAGTATGCTGGACAGAAAAGATAGACCGTTTTGAAAAGTTGTCCAGTAATGACTCACAGCCCCGCACTGAGGCCCCAAAATATTTTTCTACTTGAATGGGAGTCCTCTGGTCAGAGACTGGTTAAGTTTCTTATCTAAAATACATGCAGCAGCATTAGCAATCATAAAAGCTTAAGTTCCCAGTAGAACTTTGCAGATCTCTGTGATAATCTTCTAACCTAACCACAAAAGAAACATGACCTGAGCTCTGTTTTACAATTGAGCACACAGCTCTAAATTATTAAGCAAATACAGCATTTTCACTTCTGCTGCAGTAGCAGCCAGAAGAAAAACATGACTGGCTCCAGCTCACGTTTCCCGAACAGTCAGACCTTTTCTCCCCTGACCTCCAGGACTGTTGTGGGATAACTGCATGATGCCAAATTCCGAATAAAAAACTAGCCTGATCTTCCAGAGACACCTCAATGACAGTAATATTTAGCATGAAAGTTCCTATTAAAGATGTCAAAGATAGGTTTACTTACCTCTTGAACCCCTGCTACCTCCATCAGCGGAATGAGTTCTGTCCTAACACAGTACGTCAAGTGCTTGGTAAGTTCTGTCAGCAGGGCTTTATAAACCCAAAATTCCTCCAGTTCCTGCAGAGACAAGGACAGTTAAAAATCAGAAGTAACTTAACCACAGAAAAAATACTTACATACAGCAATTGGTCCCAAGTCCTATCTTTGTGGGTACAACTGGTAGAGCTCTGCTAGGGCAACAGGCATACATTTGGCCTTTTTAGACAGCAGGAAAGTTCTATTGTTTGTTATCCTTCCAGCTAGTTGCAGAGTTTTATTTAGAGCTCCTCAGCTAAAGCTGGGAGAGTTCTGAAGGATGAGGAACTCATTATTTCAAAGGAGAAAGAAGCAAAGAACCAGCCAAGGCAGCTCTTTTCCTGCAATGGCCTTATCTCACAAAGGCAAACTTATCAGTTCTTCAGTCAACAGCACGTTATGACACTGATCAATGACCCGTACAGTAGTTATATTTGCATTTTCAGTCCATAAAGCCTACTGTTAATACAAGAAATAAGCATCATCACACTAGTGTGCTTTTCTTGACAGGAAATGTAGAGTTTTGTACAGGAGAGGTGAAACACAACACCTGTATTAAGTTCTAACGTAACAGAGGAAAATTCCACATTTTGCAAAACAAATCCCAAAGAAGATATCAGGATATTTAACACATCACCTCACAGAAATGTAGAACACAAGAGGCAAATGAGGCAGCAGAGGTAAGGAGATTCTGCACATATCCTCGGGACATATTAAATTTTTCTGAAACGCTCCATATGTTGGTCTCTTTCAGTAGGGTATACAGGACAAATGACAGGTAGAGCCTGTTTACAACAGCACTGTCCACATTCTAGGAATAAAACAGGTTAGAACTCAGTACCCATATCAAGTTCAAGACCTTCTGCTAATTCTTTAAGGATAAAGTCTTTTCATCTCTATTCCTTCACATCTCTAAAACAGCTGTACGTTAAACCCAAATATATTAAACAATAAGAAAACCAACTGATGAGGTTAAAAGAAAGTTTACGAGCAAAAGAACAGTAATCATTAACAAATACTTTCAGAAAAGTAATCTAACATTTCTAAATAGTCAAATCAAAAGACTACACAATTGTCTTAGGTGTAAGAAACCTCCAGCCTACCTTTCTGATGGCTTGACCAGAAGCCTTTTTTGCAATAAAGCTTTCAGGTACTCCCACCATATCTGCTACTTTTTGCTCTGCTGCACTTAGCTGGTTGAACTAAAGAAAGATTGATGACAGTCAAAATCATTTCTTCATAACAACTCATTAGAAGTTAAATGTTACAAATCAGAATAGC
Organism: Anseranas semipalmata; assembly: GCA_013399115.1. Lineage (NCBI taxonomy): Eukaryota > Metazoa > Chordata > Aves > Anseriformes > Anseranatidae > Anseranas > Anseranas semipalmata. Next base: position 35,562 of record VXAA01000906.1, read on the forward strand.
TGCAGACAAGGTGCATGTGCTATATTTAGCTTTAAGAAGTATTTCACATCAAATTTGCATAAAACTTATACAACCTGCAGGCAGATAGGTAATTTTGCTTTCCCTCTTCCTCCATGAATGAGGAACTTTCATACTTTTTCACCTTTAACTCCACTGGTTTAAAGCTACATACACAGATGTTTTCAGCTGATAAACTTCTGGTGGGTATGCATACAAAGGTCCTGTTTATTTAAATGCATACACTACTTAGTTGCAAGGTGCATACAGCATCATGTTTCTCACCTCCTTTCATAGAAATATTTACTTCTATATTTATATAAAATTCAAGATGAACAGGTTAAAAACCCTGGAGAACTAATAGTCACTCCTCTACGTGCTCTAATATTTTTTCAAGTCATGTCATCTGTACACACATCTCCTGAATTTCATATCTTGCCCCAAATTTTGACCAATGCTAATAGCAGGCTATATGAAACAGAAGATCAGTTTCAGCTTCACCAAATATTTCAGAAGTAACTAGCTCCATAACCAAGAAGCACATTTTTTTCCTGTTCTCCAGGCTCAACAGCTGCTCTGCAGACTCCAGGATAATTTTATGCAAAATTCACAGATATTTAGTTCTCTTAGGAAGCGTGTTACACAAGTCAGATGTCTATTACTTGAAGTAAAACAATGCTTTTCAACATCTATATAAAATACTCGATTACCAGATAGACTTCTCTGCAGTCCGATCTGCAACTTCTTTGCTTTTAACTGGACATATCTTGAGTACCATATCTTAAGAAACTTAGTTAAGCAGATTTTAGTGCTACCCCTAGCATAGTATACTTCAGGGAAGATGAGTACTTGGATTATGGGTGGATCTTTCAGACCATGCAGGACTAGAGTAAAATCTGTGTTTTCATGGTTTATGGAAGCACAGTAGTTTGTAGGTAGATACTGTCCACGGAGATAATCATTGCAGTTATGATTGGAGTTGAGCATTAGACTCAGAGAAACAATAAGGACTAAGACTTAATAATCACTAGCAGATTTTGCTCACAAAACTAAGGATGAAATGATAGAGCATCAGAAGGTAAAGATGGCTCATTTAACTATGCTTTCCTTGCAGGACAAGGATATCTAGTTTATAGGGAATTCCTGTTCAAGAATAATCACTCTGGTCGTGGCAAGGCTAGCATCAAGGTTAGAGTAGTGATTTGAGATGTCAGGAAAAGAGATGTTTCGTGATGCTGTTTCTCACAAAAAGGATAAAATGTTGATGCGCTACGCAAATTACATTTCTGAGATGAAGAAAAGCACTTCTGCGCTATGACTGAGAACACAATAACGCTTTTACCTTTTCATCAAAGCATTACCTTACTAATTACATACCGTATGTGTAAACACTCCTTTAAAATTCAGCATTAGTATATGCCATGACCCATGTTTGAAAGTTAAGTCTCACCTGTCTCAAGTATATCATCCAATCTGGGCTACAGTTAGAAACCATATCATATGGAGTTGCCAGATAGAGAAGATGAAGACTGCTCTCAAGAACCAGCCCTTCCAAACCTTTCTTCAATTCTTTGTAAAGAAGATTGCAGAATGACAAGTCTATAGACCCTAGAATAAGCATACAATATATAGCGATTTTAGGCAGGCATAGAGTTAAGTGCAATAGATTTCCTCTTGGAGTCACTACTTTGTTTTCCTAAAAAGATTGCTTTACAACATCTAAATCAAAGACAAAGAACCGTAACCTAAATAATTGTTGTCATCTACCATTATGAGTGAAAGAGAACTGAGGAAAGGCAGTCACTGATTTCCACATACACGTCCATTTTGTCTGCATTTTTGGAACGTTTGAATTCTCTGGGCTTTAACTAACTCCTGAAAGTTTCAGACTGAAAGAGTCTCTAAGAGTTTTGTCCTATTAAAATTGCCTTCCTTGCCCTACATCTTTATGCTATGTGATGGAAAACCAGACTTCCTGGTATACTTTTTACATTACATTTCAACTAGATGTCATATGCTTCCTTTCCCTCTTGATTTCCTTCCAGGCTAAAAAATAACACTCCTCACAATACCTTCTTGTAAGAATGAATTATAAAATGAGGTTGTGAGTAATTTTATTGCAATCGCTGAATAAAATCAAGCCATTAATTTTGATACAGTTCTTTTGATTCTCCTTGTGACTGATGTTATTACAATTCATTCCAGTAACATTCAGTCACGTAACACTTGCTCATATCCATTTTCAGTCCACCACGTTATTTAGTAACTGAACTAGTGCTGCACGAGCATTTTTTTTTTATTATCTTTTCAAAGAAATGTCAGGAAGCCATATTAAATGGAGGTAAGACTGAGATGAAGGAGTTTGCCGAAGAATAGAAGTCTTACCTTTATACGTAGCTTTACCCAACTGTGTGATCGTCAGTGTAATTTTGGAATTTTGGTCCTCCTCCATTGTTTTTCCTTTTAGGAGTCCTTTTTCTATTAGATTTTCCAGCCCATCTTTAATGATCTCTGAGAGGCTCTTCTCTTTAGACAGCAGCTGCTGCTGAACACCCAGCAACGTATGGCACAAAAAATTGTACACTTCCTCATTGGTAACAGCAATCTGTGTAAGTTTGGCAAGTGATTAGCATGTTTAAATGTCATCGCACATAACAAAACATAAGCTATTCAAAACCATTTACTCAATAAGAGACATCTCGCTACCGTATTAATAAGGTTGATATACAGCTACACGACAAATAGTCTGTCACTGATCTGATGGGACTGAATGTTCATCTGTTTATTTTTCTAGCTATTCCATTATGTTAATTTGTTTCCACTGTTGCCAATTTGTATTTTTAGAATCTAGTATCAGAAATGGAGTATTAACAACACTGCAGTGTAACAGAAGATAGACAATTTTGGCCTAGAACAACGTCTACAACAGGGAAGTGTCATGTTGCATCATGTTTTTTTAACTCAAGATAAAAATACTAATCACAGCTTTGTGCTTCTCATCTGAAGAGAAGCCGTGCTGAAATTATGTCAAGTTAAACTGTTGAAAATATCTGATTCTCTAGGAAAACCAGATATTGTGTTTACTGCATCCCCCAAGTGCTTAAACTGCTCAGAAGAATTTACTGATACCCTCAATCCAACCAAAGATAACAACAGGTTCTGCATTCCCTTGGTGAACTCCGGCAGAAGATTGCTGTAACAATTCTCCAAAGGACCGGTAACTAAATCTTGAACCTAAAAAAGTCCCAAGAAATATATTAGTACAGAGGAAATATTTATGCAATAGCCCTAAACTGTCCTTTTAAAGTACTGATACTCATGATTCTGCTTATAAAGAAAGTAATTGTAGACATCTAACACTTACAGCTAATGCTGAAAACAAACTACGTATGACCAAGGCAATTAACAGGTGTCATTACATAAGTCAAATACTTGGAATAGAAAATCCACAGAAATTAGACTAAGGAGTGCAGCTCTGCCTGTTTATCCCACCAGCTTAATCCCAGGACTTAAATCACCAACAGCTATGTAAAAGTTACCAAACGCTTGTCTTTTTCCTGCACTATGAGAATACTTTCACCAGCATTGTCAATACCAGCTCGACCAGCTCTGCCAATCATTTGTTTATACTGGTTCTTCTTCAGGAACTCACTAGCAACATAAGGGGCTCTTAAAATAACCCTGTGGGGGGAAAAAAAAAACTTGGTAAATCATGCTTCATATTAAAATTACTAAAGCTGTGACATCTTACAAATGCGTTCTCTGGATATACTTCATGCTTAGTGACTAGGCTAAGCAAAATTAAGCGTACTTGTTTTGATGCATGCGTAAATCAACAGAACAATATTGAGCAACTTGAAGTCTGAACCATAATGCATTTTAATTACTTGCTGCAGAGCCTTTGTATCAACTCAACAGTCTGAGTTTAAGACTGAAAACAACTGAGATAGAAAACCCTTACATAAACAACATAAGCAACACTGACCATAAGTCAGTGATGTTGAAAACAAACCACATTTCTCTATGAAAATTAGGTTTTCTCCCCTCAGATGTGGTATTCAAACATACATGCACACCAAAATGGATTCTTAGCAAACAGTCTTTGGTCTTAAAGACTATGGCTGCCATATCATCAATACCCGCATAACAAATGCTAACACATTTGTGAGGTAAAACATTTAAACAATATCTGCTTAGAAAAAACTTATTTTAGGATTTAAACGTTGTTCTTAGGAAAGCATTTGAAAAGCACCATGATTTGCTTATTCTTCTGGGTAAAATTACTGAATACTGAAGAAATTTCTCAATACATTAAAAATTTATTGTATCCGTTCAGGAAAGTGCTCTTCAACTATGCATTTTGAGCATCATGGCTTGCTACCAATTCACATCTCCTAAGTGAAAACTTTGCAGACTTAATTCTGTCCCGAGCTGAATGTATGAAATTACTTCCTCCTGCAGTTTCCTAGTAATAGCTTGGATGTACTTCATATAGCACTTATATATCACACTTTTTTTTCAAACACAAGAATTAATGAAATCATGGAATGCTTTTGTGTGACCAACCTTCTAGCTGGCAGGTTGACTCCAGCAGCTAATGTAGCTGTGCAAGCAAGTAGACACAGTACGCCTCTAGTATATGCTTCCTCTATACTCTTTCTTTCATCATTTGTAAGGCCACTATGGTGATAGGCAACACCAAAAGGGATCGTTTGCTTCAGAACAGGACAGACGCTTCCATTCCCAATGTTCTTTAGGTTCTTAATGAGGTCTTGTTTCTCTTTCTCCCTGTGAGATCTAAATTCTCTTTGAGAAGGAAAAGCAGTTTTTAGACTTTGATCAATCAGTAACCACTTAAAAAAAATTAAGGCAGACACATTTACTGTATTTCTGTTTGTTATGCATTTCTGTAACTAGACATCTGAGTTTGGAGAAAGATTTTTCTGATAACTCTAAAACAGTAACACCCAAGTAGAGACTGAATTCACCCACAACAGCAATCTTTTGTTGTTTGGAAGCATGGCTACAGAAGGCATCAAATACTGATTAGGTGTGTGTAACAGGTGTACTGAAGAACAGAGAGAGGGCCAATATCAGCTGATAGGGAAGCTTGTAGACACATCAAAATGCGCTCCAAGTTCGGTGGTGGGGGAATTTGAGTAATGAATGTAATTTCTTCCTACATACAATTTAAACTTTGCTAGACTGTTATTTTATCAAATCACTTGTACAAAACCAAACCCAAGTTTCACTTCCTTTTGTTATTGAAGCCTAGTTTAGAGCTTACATCCTGTATGTACGTATAGAACAGTCACTACTTACATATTCAACTAGTGACATGCATTTCAAATGCGGGGTTATGGAGAAAATGTTTTTGCTAAGTAGCTTGCAGAGAATACCAGTGCCAATACGACACCAAGTTAGATACTTTCAATATGCTTTTCCTTTTTATTACTTTTCTATGTATTACTTTATCAAATAATTTGTTGAAAAAATTTGTTTTTGTAAAACATTAGTTTATTAATAAGCCTTGAGCATTTCCCTATCATTTACCCAGTTAGTAACTTCATACAATTCTACATTCACCAAAGTATTTACTTCTCAGAACCAGGGAAAGCCACTTTCATACTTGTGAAGATAAATCTCAAGTTCTGGCCTATAATTCCATACATAATAAAGAAGTCATGAGAGAAACGTACTTGTTCAGGTACTTGCACACCATGGAAGCCACATTTTCACAGTTCTTTTTTGTCGGACAAAAGATTAGGCAGGAATATTTCGGAATAACTTCAGTAACCAGTGCAATGATGTGGTCAGGATCTGCTTTCTCCAGATTACTAGAATACTACCATAAACAGATGGACAAACATTTATTTGTTAAACTTAGAATTCAAGTCCTCAATTCAGCAAGTACTCAGTACCTCTTGTCTGCCTTCACTAGGGTATTCCCATTTGCTTTATGGTGACTTAAATACAAGAACGTGTAGGATTAACTTCTCCCAGTCCTTAATTTACAGTTTATCAAAAGATCCAGCTTGAACTGGGGGGATACAGCAATGCAACAATCAAACGCTCATTTTCCTCCTTAACACCTCAACTTTTGACACTTTAGCCAGGTTGCTTGTGCTACTGGCAGTCTACCCTCACCCACCTCTCAAGGTTAGAGTGAATGCCTGTGGGGCAGTAATAAGCTTATAACAAAGAACATATCTTTTACTATTATTTAAGAGTGATACGCTGCTGAGAAAATCTACCCAAGGACCTACTGCATTTAGTCACCTGGAATTCTCAAGCCCATTGCTCCTCACATGGGAAAATACTTAAGAAATCCCTACCCTCTAACCTTGAGTAGTAAAAAAAAAAAAAGTTAAACTAAGTTAAGCATTTGGTATTTTAAAGGAGTTCTTCCTCTCACAAGCCTACCATTTTCTTTGTTATAGGTATTACAAATAAACTATCACATTACAGCAATTTCTTTTGTGAAAACACTGTAAACAAGAATGAAAAATAATGTGTTCTATAACCATAGTTCAAAGGAACTTGGATTTTACCTTGAAATTAAGGAGACGTGAAAAAGTCAAGCCATTTTCTGCTTTACTGTCAACTTCGTAAATTGTGTCTCTTATCTTTACGTATTCCTTTAATTCTACCTAGGTAGATTTAAGCCAGAAACAGGAGCATTAAATTACCAAATCATTTCTACAGATTAAGCTATTACTGATGTGCAGCTGATGTGTTTCAGTTTTTCCTAAGCATCATACTTTCTATATGTAAATACTTGCATGCGTACAAGTGAATATTCCGCCCCACCAAGATTTTCTTTTTAAGTTAATAGATCTGATTATCTGCCCTGACAAAATAAGTGTCTAATTATAGCTAAGAATATGACATGTATCACATGTAGTGTTCATAAACAGTTGTCAGCATCACTCACACACCAGTAGTCCAGACTGCATGTGTATCAAGTGAACTGTAATTATTTCTCATACTAATTTAGAAGTTGGTTTAAAATGACAAACTGTTGATCACAACATTATAAAGGTACTTAGATTTGTAAATATACAGTACACTAAGTGTGTGGCAAATCATGAGAAGAAAATGTTTTTCTTAGTACAATTGCAAACATTAGCAGGTGTATTACTTTATTTTTGAAAACACCATGAAAATAAGCACAAAAGCTATGATAAAAACCTAAACAGAGCTGCTATAACTTTAAAGCCAAAAACTTTATTTACTAGGTTACAGTATCTTGTGTACAGACCGGTCTAAAATTTTTAGTATAGTACTCTGCTTGCAGGAACTTTTGCAGGTCTCCAACATTATTTAAAGTTGCACTCATTCCAATGATGTGTGTACCTTCTGTAAAACAGAAGCAGAGATGATTTCATTGCCGTGCTCACCATTTTGAACACTTCTGCTCAGCATTTAACTCACAAGCCTGCTCATTTATTGTTAGTATTTATTTTTAAATGCCAAAGTGGCAGGTTTCAGGGGGTATAGCTAAGAAATATTACCTGAGATGTAAACATAAAAAAGGAATCCTTCTCTATAGAAGCATTTAATTGCAATGGCTAAGGGGCTCCTACGAAGAAATGGAAGACATTTGACAATACTCAGGATTTCTCACAGAAGTATCAAAAAAGCTTCAAGAACACCCAGCCCATCATTACAGGGTAAAACAGCTCTAGCAGTCAAACCAGTAAACACCGTTAAGGCATGGACACATGCCACATTTTTCAAAAGCAGCCAAGACCAACAGAAATCTAGAAGGCAAAGCCAAGACTTCTCTCTAGAGATGTCTGCACTACAATATTTTAGTGACATGAACTGCAGCCACGACTTACTACTAGTGTAAAGTATTTTTGCAAGAGTCATTTCCAGCGTTGCTCCACGACTTCCCTCACCAAGCATATGCAACTGCAGACAGAAAGGAAATCAAAAATGGGTATCAGTGCATTGCAAATATTTCTGTAAGCAAACTATGTATTTTTAAGTAATTTTTACAAGAATGTCTATCAGACTTTCTCTCAATATCCATTTGGTAAATTGACTGCTAAGCTCCTTCCAGAAGTATTGCCTTAACGAAACAACATGTTGTTAAGAATCAGAAAAGATCCAAGAGCACATGCAGCTAACAAGATTTGCACTCCCCTTTAATGAGATCATAAGGAAATACAACCTCCTGCAAGTACACAATCAGCATAGGGATCTGTGCATTAACCAATCTCAATTCCTCTTACACAAGCTGTTTTTTAAGCAACCCTTATGACAGAAGGTAAATGAATGTTTCCCTAGCACGCAGCTGCTACCAGAAAAAGCAAAACTTAATTCTCAAGCCTTTTCTTGTTTAGGTCGACTGTGTTTAAATAAGGTCTGCCTGTAGCATTCCCTGAATTAAACACCCACTGGAGATATTACAGGTATGATTCAATGCCACAGTTAACCTTTAGTAGCGTAACTCAGTCACACCACTAGAAAGCAGAATAACAGGCAATTCTCAGCAAAATGTGACTTCATTTTCCTTTAAGTGTATTTTACATAGTCATTAGGTATGCCAGCCTCAAAATCTCAGGGTTCCAGAATCAGGCATTCAACATGGGGATTTGTAAAACACATCTCATGCAACTCTAACTATTTTTTTTGTCTGTTCTGTTATTTCATGAATCAAAATTGAGAAATAGTGCATTTTACAATTGACCACTAACACAGTAGGTACCTTAACATAGGGTCTATTGACCTGCTGTACCAACAAATGCTTCTGTTAAAGAAAAATAACTTTCAACAGGCATTGGTTACAGTTCAACTTTCCTGATCCCTAAGTATCAATACAGTAACAAAGTTACACTAGTTGTGACACAGTAAGCCCTCAAAACTAAATCCACGAATTAAAACAATACTACTTGCTAATTAAGCCAAATCTTGTAACCTACCTCATCTACTACAACAAGACCAAGGTCACCAATTCTATCTGTTTCGATCAAGGAATTCACTAGAGCATGTCCCTTTTCTATTGTAGCAATATAAAGGGACTTTTTAAGTCTCCTCTTGATGGGTGGAAATCTTCCTTTACTTCCCGCATATTCTTCAACCAGGAAACCTAATTCTATCCCAAAGCTTGATAAACCCCAAACCTGTAAAAAAAAATACGGAATGTCAGTTTGATAACTCACACTCATATCGAACTTCAGATCTGTTTCAAGAACTCAACATGCAGGTAACCTACCCACATCCAAATGAACTATTTAAGGAAACGAAAATATCAGCTGTGACTCCTTCCCCCATTGAAAAGTTAAAGTGTTTACAAACTATCAAGCTTGGGTTACACCTGTTCTCTACCTCTCTTTTTCTTTACATCAAACAAGTATCCATTTTTATTACAATGCTATTTCTCCAGCACAGTACACACCAGAAGATACTGATATAAGACTGAAAAACCAGGTGACACTGCAGCTCACTATGACTTCCAAAATCAGCACATTTCTGATCTTCTAGCTCAGAATCTTGAAGTGATAACCACAGTCTGTTTTATTAGAAAATAACTGAGTCTCAGAAGAGAAGCCACTCACTTCCCAAGATGTGTTCATGCCAAGCACGGTTTCCTAACATTATTATTAAAACCATCCACATAACAATGCACATTGCAGAAGATAAACAATACCAGGAACACTGTTTCCAGACCTTTTCTTGGACAATGGCAACGTATGGCAGGATCATCAGAACATCCTTCTGCCTGCAGAGTAGTTCTTGGAGAATTAAAATTTCAGCAACAAGTGTTTTTCCACCACTGGTTGGCAACGAGTATATCAAATTCTTCCTCTGCTGTAGAGATTCTAATGTTAAGCAATCATGCTGCCATTCTGCAAAATTAAAAAAGAATTATTGCCAACCATTAAGAGGATATTGATCCCCTATGGCTCTTTGCCTGTGCTGTATGAAAAAACCACCGATTTAGCGCTTCAGAATTTTTCTTCAGTGAAATGCTACAAACTTTCAGTGATCCAGCCTTCAAAGCCGTCATCTTCTCAAATGTCTCACAAAAGTAGTTCCATAAGCCACATCAACCTCCTCCATCCTACTAAAAACCAACCCCCTTTTGAAATGGTTTAGCTATTGCCTTAACTTGCTTATCTTTCCAGCTCTGGAGATACAATATCACTTAGGCTTTCTCTTCAATGCAGCAGGTGGTATTAAACCATCCTACCTTTATACTTAATATTTTAACTTAAATAGTTAATTTGCGCCATGAACAGACAAAGACAGCCCTAAAGAATAATTTTACACCCTAATGGATGATATGGGGGAACTTTTTCACTCACAGTACAATTGCTTGTTTTGAACAAACCCTTAGTTCTATTACCATAAAGTCTTTCAATCCCCCGATATTGTCTGAGGAGATCTTTAACTTTACTCGGTAATCCATAAAAAGGGCCTATATCCACAGAAGATGATCCAATAGTTTTCCTAGCAACACAAATCTCTTCAGATAAAATAGCTTCTTTAAGCTGCTTGGTCTTTGAGACCTTCAGAGTCTGAGCTTTGGCATTTTCAGTCATAGCACTTTTCAGATGATTTTTAAGACTCTCACTTTTACATGAATCAGACTGGAAGTCTCTGGAAAGTCCTGCAGTTTTGATCTCGTGTTCAGAATCAGGACAAAATGATGGACTCCAGATTTTGTCCAAGGAAGAATTCTTGCACTTATCCATCCTTTCTGTTTCTGCATATCTTCCAGAAGTGGACAAAAGCTCACCCATTTCCTCAAAATACAGAAGTTGTGATGAAGGCAATTCATCTGCAATAGAATCACCCAGCTCTTCTTTGTTATCCCCCGAGTCACCTTCATTTGTTTGGAAGCCATGCTCTTTGTCCACTCTGTGAACAGCATCTTTTCCTGAAGTGGAACAACTATCTTGCTCGTTTTGGTCAATTCCTGACTGAACATTCCCAAGTATGAACTCTCCGGCTGCTTTAAGGTCTGTCTTTTGATCCTGCGGGTGCCTGTGCTCCGTATCGAGGACTTGAGCCAGTAAAGAATCATTTCCGTAGAAGCTGTCGTAGTCTCCAAACATATCCTCCTCGCTATCATTGCTGTACTGTGGAAATATAGCAGCAAGCGTTAGTACTGTGAAGCAACACAGCAGCCTAACTTTGCAGACGAAGCGTGAGGCGCAGGCCGCAGAACCGCTCCAGTTTACCAGGCAATTAAGCGCTATCCCTGTTTCGCTGGTGGAGAAGAGCTGAACCTTAGGGCACAGGCGCTACCGAAGCGTGACACAGCCAAGCCCTGACGACGAGGTTTTCCCGAAGCCGTCCCAAGGCCCCGGCCCGGCCCCGCTCGCCCACCCGCGGCCGCCTCACGCCGGGCCCGCTGCCCCAGCCCTGCCGGCCCACGTACCCCCGCCCCGTACCGGGGTCCCGGCGGGGGCCCCCTCGCCCCCAGCGCTCGGTCTCTTGCGAGCCAGCGGCGAGCAGGCGACGCTGGGCGGCGCCGGGTCCCGGCTGCGCTTGCGAGAGGAGCCGAGGCGGCCCCTCCTGCGCACGGCGAGAGCGGGCTCGGCCATCAGCGGGGAGCCGCGGGGCCGCCCCACAGGGCCGGAG
>VXAA01000906.1:63700-92992 GCA_013399115.1 Anseranas semipalmata
TTTTTTTTTTCTTTTTTCCATCTTTAACTTACATGAATGATATCTTTAGTGATACCTAGTTAAATGCTGGCTGGTAGTCCAGTATCGCTTTGAGGTTTTCTCATGTTAGAGATTCCATGATAACTTGCTTCTAGTTCAAGCTGGTTAGAATACTTCATGCTATACTTCAGGAAAGTCAAATACAAATAAAATCATGCATTAGTTTATGAGAGGTTTTAAGTAACAAGAAAATGCATTGTAGAAGTATGTCAGCTTAATGGTTTTGTTTTGATTGTTTTAATTATATACCGTGAATGAGTATTGTTCTAGGTAAGAATACAGACTGTGCTTGTTTTTCTTCCGTTTGTAAATTTGGGTGATCCACCAGTCACAAGTTCTGCTGTATGAGACTTGAGGAAAGCATGCCACCTTCCAAAAGTGTAATTTTTCTGGAGATGCTCAAGTCATGCGTAAGATCCCAATTGTGCTGATAACAGTGAAAGTTTTGGGGGCATTTTAATAAGCCAGGATTGCATGTTATTTTTCAAGCCTGACTTTTTATGCCCATCAGTGGCCAAAAGTAGGTGCTGTCAATTTCTCATTTTAAACACTGAAGCATTTCAGTTTTCCAACATATAAACTTTGTCTTTCTGACAGAAAACTGCTTTTTGTGAGTACACTTCTACATAAGGCAGAAAACTTACTACTATTAGGCTACCGGAGCCATGTATTTGTGCAGTAGAATGTGTCCACGTCAGTATGATATGATTAATTGCATCTGTCTTACCTTGCCAATTCTCTCTTACTTCTGTCTTATTAAAAGTCTTTTGTCTCCTTTTTGGTACTGATTAAGAGCTCTTTGGCAGGGGCTGTCTTCAGCTGTTTGAACATCACTTAGTGTAGTGGGCATGATGGCGAACTTTGGGTGTTAATACTCTTTTTTCTGATATTGATATCAATGGGATATGACTGGCTGAAGTGGCTGTATGTACTATTCGCTTTTATGTGTGATATTTTTTGTTTTTATCAGCCACTGGCATGCTGATTAAACTCTTATTGGTACTGTGTGGGCATTTACTGTAGGAAGGCTCTTCTGTTTGAAAAGTGTGGTAAATGTTTTCGTTATTGTCTACAGTTTTCCTATTAGGTTACAAGCACGATAATCTTGCTTTTACAACGTGGAGGATTGATTTATCAGAAAAAAAATAAAGTAATGAATTGTTCTGCGATCAGATACATCCCCTTATGTGTAGTTCCCCCATTCTGCAGCAGCTAATAACAGGCAGGGCATAAGTCAGTGTTCTGCAGTTCAGGCTGGTTCCGTGGAGGCATTTTTTTGTTTTGTTCTTCAGATGAAAGTTGTTTCCTAACTGTCCCGAAGTCAAAAAAGGGAAATTTTCTCGGTTTTCATGTTCTGATTTATTTCAGCTGTTTTCGTCAAGGTATTGTGCAAAGAGCTTCTTGTGCTACAAGAGTAGCTAAGGTGCGTCTTGGTGGGAAGTGGGGGAGAGGAGGGAGGGAACGTTGGGTCCCCTCTGCTCGTGCTGTGGCTCGCTTCACTCTGAGGAAGCGAGAGCAGTACTGGGAAATGCTGGGTTAAAGGCTGTGCATGCAGGTGCTGGGCCTCTTGTGGAAGTCCTGGGCCCATTCCAGAGAGCGCTGCTGAAACTGGTGCTTGGGATGCAGCTGGCTTTGAAGCAGGCTTATACACACCCGTTGCTCAAGACACGAGCAACTCGACTGATAAGCTTGTGAAATGTCAGCCTGTTTCTAGCTGTGACATTATCTGCTTGCCTGAGATCTTGCCAACAGGGTGATGCACAAAAACTGTCCTCAGTAGTTGTTGCTAGCCCATGTGGTGAAATATGATGCCTTGCCTAATAGCTGCTCCAAAAATCCTTGGAGCAGACACCTAGGAATGTGTCGGCTCTCCTGGGACTGTATGCCAGGAATATCGGGGCTCTACGAAGTACCTAACAACTAGCTGGTATTTTAACAAAGAATCCAACCTTGAATGCTGGACTGGATTCCCCACTGTCACGCGTTTGAGTCAGCCTTTTATGCAGTGCAGCCAAATGAATAGAAAATTTCTCATCTGACAACACTGTATTTGCTTCGTACAGCTATCAATGAGCACACAAATCGGGAGACAGAAGGAAAGCATGATTCGTCTTCCTCCAGGTTTTGTCAAATTGAGAAAAACAGAAGAGTAGACATGAAAATTAAGGATTTTAACATCAGATAATTTTTTTTCCAAACTTTCATTTTCAAAGAAAGGATATCTGTAGCCCTCAGTGAATTTGCTGGGAGCACAGGTGTGCAGAACTGTTCGTAAGCTATGGGTAATGGTGGCATACGATGAGGCACCTCTTTTTCATTCCCAACTTCACCGAAGTGTTTTAGCAATGAAAACAGTGACTGAAACAAATGAGCATGATGGAATCTGTGTATTCTGTATCTCTTTATTCTGTGTCTGGAAAGATTGGAATTTGTACACTTTGCTTCTTCTCCAGCAAGGTATCTAGATATTTGTTTCTTTGAAACAAAACAAACCTTTTTCCAAAAACAAGACTTAAGGTTTGATTTCTCCCCCGAGCATATTGATAGTATAATAGTAGATCTCCAAGACAGTAATATTTCAGTTGCTTAAATGGTTGCTTGTAATTGCTATTATTACCATTCATTTGTCTTTAAAATATTTCCGGAAATGTTAAAAATGGATTTGATTTGGATAGTGTTATCCTTTCCAGTAGGGTTATTCTTTACCATAGGCACATAAGCTTTTCTTTGTGCAATAACGTGTCTTTTCCAAACTTTATATTTGTTCGTCTGTAATGATGATAGCAGCAAAGCTATGCTGAGGATTTGTTCAGGTTCTTTACTGTTGCAGCTCCAAAACAAATGTATTTGCTAGAATGAAATAAGTAACTCTACACTGTGTTCTCAGTCCTGTGGAGAGTGCAATAAGCATATTAGACAGTTGTAGCTCCATTTCCTAGAATCTTCTGGAGTTTTTTTGAGATCTGAGGTTCTCTGTGAAATTGGAGAATTGCGGTTCCTTGAGAAGCAGGCGTATGTAGGAAAGGCATCAGCCAGCTCATACGGGGGATACTTCTTTGAGCTGCTGCACTATTACTTGCATATTGGGCTCACCCATATGTTGAGGCTGCTAGGACAGTATGAACTCCCACTGGAGCATGGGCAGATGTTGCCAACACTTAGGCTAGTAGAAGAAGCTTCCTGCTATGCTTTCAAATGCACAGTTATCCTTAGCTAGCCACTGCATCACAGAACAAAGACATGATACCGTCGCTTTTACTCCAGACAAATGCCTGGACCTTTTCTCAGCCTATTTCATCTGCCTTTGGAAGAGCAGCCAGGAGACTTGTGAGTGCTTTTCCACATCTGAATGAAGAGGACGTGCAAGCAGTGACTTTCTGCAGACCTGCCATATAACACATAGATCAGCCGGTCTGGGTTCTTGGTTGGGACGTGTAAGGGGAAATGAGGCTAGACAGGAAGGCTAGATGAAAAAATCTTAAGTGCTCAATCACAGGTGTTGATTTTAGCTGGTACTGAAAACCCACTGACCTTCTCTTGGTAGTTACATCAGAAGACTTTACGTGGAGTAATTGTCCCAAGGTAAACACTGTGCGTTTGTCACCCATGAGAAGAAAACTAGGAAGAGGATGAAAAGACCCAGCGTGGTGAGTGATTAGAAAAAGCTTTTGAGAGGACGCAGGAGATGAGGTAGTAAAACATGGGAATTGGAAGAAAAAGAGGCAGAAATGAATTATTACACAATACAGAAAAATGGAGTACTGAACAACAAACTGATCTGTACTTAAAAAGAAAAAGGAGAGAAGAAAAAACAGAATAAATGAGATTTAAAAAACTTAACATCCCATATTGTGTAGCTTACAGTGTTATGTACTATGAAGGGAGTAATTAATATAATGTAGTATTATGCATGCTCATTTTGTTCAGAAGGTATTTACAGAGAGCCTCACATGAGCTGTTGGAGTTGAGGAGTCAGGTCTTCAGTATTCCAGCTGGGATCACCTACAGGATATTTGGACTCCTTGTGTCCTCATCAGCTGAGAAGTAGGAGGGAGGAAAGCACGGCTCCCGAGTTGTCATTCTGTCAGCAAACTTAGGAATGAAGTTGCTCCATTCAGCTTGTAAATTCTGTGTTTGTTGCAACATCTGTGGTTTTGTAAGGTATTTAAAACAGTCTTTCATTACAGTTTTGCAACAAAGACCAGCCAGACAGTTCTGTCTCAATACTGTGCAAAGCAAAGGTAATCAAAAAGCCTTATTTCATATTTCAAAAACAAAGTAAGCATACAGATGTCACAAAATGCAGGAGAAGGTAGGAACTATGCTGCTGGATCAGTCCAAACTTTGACCTAGTCTGATAGCCTGGCTTTGACAGGAGACAGCTCACTTGCTTGATGAAAAGCCTAAGAGCTGGGTGAGTGTACAGCTGTATTGCCAGGAACACTCTCCCTGCTTCTCATTGCTTCAGCCTCATGTGTTGATTCATGAGTTAGGAGAGGTGACGTTGTGTTTCCTGTCCCGTGATGGTTTTCGTCTGTGTCTTCATGTAACTGCTCCTCGAACCCTTTTCAGTTGATCTCTGGCAGTACATTCAGGGCAATGAGCTCCACAGCGTAGCTGTGTGTTTTGTGAAAACGTACTACGTTTTTGCTGCTCATGCCCCCTGCCCAGCGCTTTCATATGATGCTCCCCAGTTCTTGTATGAGAAGAGAAAATGTGTAACTGCATGTCATGCACTGGCTCTGCACCAGTCCGGATTTTGTAGACCTGTCATACGCTATCTCAGCCAGCTGCTTTCCAAACTGATGTGTAACCATTCCTCTCTTGGAAGCTTTTCCTCGTCTGCCTTGTCCTCTGCCTTTGTAGCCTTAGTTGCCTGTTTAATTTCAGAATGCCATTTTTGTCCAACTATTTTTCTCTGCTCTGAGGTACTAGGTAATAGCAGTCGGATTTTATGCTTTGCTAGTCAAATTTTTGTTTGGTTTTGACTGATCTAGCTCTTTTGAATTTGTCAATATGTTTTTGCGAGTCATTTTGGTCAGTGATTATCACCCCTTTTCTACTTGGGAATCAAAATAATACCATGAGGTATTATTCAGAATCCCTCAAGACAGTATGTGCAAGCTGATTTTTGGAGATGCTTGCCTACTGGCAGGTGCCTGTCTGTGTAGGAGCATGATGGGCAAGATAAGGGTGATGGACAAAAGACAGGGGAGAAGAAAGTAAGGCAAGGGGCTTTATTTGCCAGGCTTAGGTGGTTTTTAAATTTTTGTTCATCCCTCATGCCTTATAGCTATCCTTCAGGATATCGGGGAAGGGGTGAGGACCAGCAACAGAATATGAACAGGTTACGTTTGCCACAGGTCTGCCTTGATTTTTTTTTTTTTTTTTTTTTGATGTGGAGTATCTTCTTTCATATCTTCTTTCATTTCTTTATGTGTGGGCTGCAGTTTTTTTGACATCCCCCGGATCCCCACTCCTGAGTGACTCAGCTGTATTGTGACAGATTGAGGCAGCTGATGTACCAGGTTAGCTTTCCTAGGGAGTAAGTGGATTTCTCAATTCTGGAACAGCAACTGTAGTTTAAATTTACACTGTATTTTAACCAAATGTTCCAGTATAGGTAAGGCAAAGGTCTGTATTTTATTTTATTTTTCTTCCACAGTGTCTATCAGATGGATTTTTTGGAGTTTAATATATCGCATCACTGTGCCTATTTGGCTTTGTTGGTTTTTTTTTGTTTTTCTGTTTTTTAAAATGGCCGGTAACAAAAGTCAACCAAAGGTAACTACAACATCCTAATTATGCCATGATAAACTGTCCCTTTTTTGTCATTGAGTTTAACTTCGCTAGCTACAAAAGGAGCTGGTAGGGAACATGCAAAACTTAAGGATAGGAAAAAGCGAGTTGAAGTTAATGGCACATGCAAGTCAATAGTCTGCCAAGTGATGAAATCTTTGAGATCGAGCTGTGTTATACTTAAAACGGTTGTGCATGTCAGTAAGATGGGAAGTAAACTGTTCAGCAAGAGCTTACCCTGAAGTACAAAGCTGGACCCTTATCTGTTGTAGGTGGAAGAGTTAATACCAGGTGAGGACATAGGCTGAGTAGATCACTGATGCCTTAAAAATGATCAGAGCCTACACACAAGAACCCTAAGTTCTTTGTTAGGGCAGATATATCAACTTAAATAGAGCAAGATCTAGTACTGATGAGAGCTACTGTTTATATGTCTGTATAAGTATTACGAAAACATTTAGTGATAACATAAAACTTTAAGAAGTAGGCATGTTGGAATATTTGATATTGCTAACTGAGTTTAGTGTCGGTCTGCACAGGGGGGAGAAATTTTAATTCAAAAAGGTAAAGACAGGGAAGGGTGAAAGCTGATTACCAAAACTACTGCTTTGGAAGTGCTGTGGATACGAAATGAATGTCCTCTGCATTCTGTTAACACAAGTGGCACGAATGCCCTAAGGCTGAGATCGTTTCTTTTATGCTTGAAAATCCATTTTTGGGTCTTTTATTCCAGAATGCCTCTACTGTTAGTGATATTATTTTGCATCTTTCTATTGCCTGAAGTTGACTGTGGAAGAGAGAGTTTGGGACTTGCCCTCACAGAGTCTCTTAGCTCAGTAATTTGGTTAAAGAAAAATAAAAATTTGCCTAACTCTTGAAAATCAGTTTGAACCAAATGATCTTTCATGACAATGGCTACAGGTAGTCAACGTAACAAATGAAATAGGAGGCGTTCAAGACAGCCTTCAGGCTGAATTTTGAAATATCTGAGACCTAGCTTCAGTAAAGGAGGCTTAGACAACTCACATAGGGGCATTACAGAATACCTGGAAATGACAAAATGAAAACCATCAACGTCTACTTTTCTTGTTTTGGGAACAGTGGGCCACCCTGCAGATTGAGAAGGGAGTAAAAATGCAGAAGGCGCTGGCACCTGAAAATTTAATCTCCAATGGTAAGAATGAAGGTGACACAGCACTGTTCATCTTGTATAAGGGCAGCTACTTTAATATCTTACCCAGGAAAGAGTGAACAGATACATAAATTGCATCCGGTATTAAGTAAGAAAACCCAGAATGGTCAATATAGAGTTCAATGAGCAAACAATTGCTGATGTTGTAAACCAACAAAAGAGACCTTAAGTACATTATAAGCAAGATACTTGTGAATGATTGAGCAAATGATTTGAGTAATTTTTGATTTTGAATGATTTGAGTAAAAGGCATTAAAGAGACAAGTGTGGGTAGAGGAGGGCGTTACTGATAAGCTTTTGGGAAGCTCTCCCTCTTTTTACATGTATTTTATACTTTCTGACTCCATCAATTCTCTCTTTACAAGATTAGGAGGAGTGAACATTGTTTGCACCTGATGTTGCTCTTTAGGGGTTTTCTCTTGCTTCTTTTATCTCCCAGCGTGCAAAAGACCGAGTCTCAAGGAAAGCAGCTACACCGTCCCATGGATCACAGACAGCTTGCACTCTTCTCTAGGCACAGGGATAGAATGTGAAAGAGTAATTTTTTTTTTCCTCTTCCCATCTGTTTTTTCTTCTTTCCTACAAAGGAACTAGGATAATGAATTTTTAATAATGTATAATTAATGCTCCCCCTAAAAAAGGAAAAAGTGCTAAGTATTAGCTGACGTGAATCAATGCAATTCCAGTATTGTTAACCAGCCAGGTAGGAATCTGATCTCCAAGTGACTTCAGCAAACATCACTGAGACTTTGCTGTGTGGCTGTCCTTTGAGGCGTTAATTTTACAGTTATGAAACATGAATTTGTTTTCCTTCTTCCTCTGCAGTGCTTTCGTGTTACAGTATGTATAACTTGAGGAAAAATCTAGATGCTTTCATGTTTCTTGGTAGTGAGGTGACTCTTAAAGGAGAGAGGATGTGGAGGAGATATCTGAGAAAAAAATAGCAGAGGAAGGTGTTTGTTATAGCTGGGAAAATATTGCTGAAGTGAAGCTAAACACCAGCAGCGAGAACAACAGTATTAACACTGCCCGGCTTTGGGTCGAGGCAAGAGGAGGGATCTGTAATCTTGGCAGTACACTGTCGATATTTTGAGCTTCAAGTGTGTACTTAAGTTGTTTGATAAATGACAATGAAGTAGATGTTGTGCTCAGGCTTTTATTTGCAGCTCACTCTGAACACTTGTCTGCTTTCTTCAACAGCTTAGTGGTGTGATATGGCATAGGATTAGAGAAATAACTTGTAGAATTAAATGCCAGTACATAAAGCATACCAATGCAATTACGGTGCTCAGAGTAGTAGGAGAGCTATGTCTAAAAATCACAGTTATTTTACTCATTTTACTAAGTGGAAGGAAGACTCATTTCCTCATGTAGTTGCCTTGTTTTTTGTTTTCGTTTTGTGACACGAAGGGATCATCCAGAGAGAGGAAACCTCCATGGAAAAGGAGATTGCTGGCCATCGCAGGGGATACTTCAACCTTGCTGATGTTATGTACTTCTCCAAGAAGGGGTTTGAGGCAGTTGCAGAGGATGAAGTCACCCGGCGTTTCTCCTCAGAGGAGCTGCTGTCCTGGAACCTCCTCAGCAGAACCAATGCCAACTTTCACCGTGTCAGCTGGCAACTGACTGTTGTGTGGGTCGTTGGGATCCTAATTCGGTACTGTCTCCTGATGCCTTTTCGGTGAGCCAGATGTAATTTGCTGGAATTGTGTTTTCATGTCACTTTTTACAGAAGGTGTGACATTACATGCTATTGACTAGTGCAGAAATGAGAATGTGACATGACTTTCCTTTCCAGGATGCCATCAAAACTCCCCAGAGGAAAAAAGAGTGCTGAAGATGTATGTTTCTTAACGTTCTGTATATTTTATTAGTATGGGGATGTCTTTATTCGTTTAATTCGTTTTTAAAATCCCCCCCCAAAAAAACCTTAACAATGATCTGGAGATCTTCTTGATATGTAAAATAACAGCTGTTTCAACTGCTAATATCAGGCTTTACCTGTGTGAATAAGAGAGAGGAAGACTGTATGCTGAACCCCTGGGATGTAAGGCAAAGCCAGTGTTCTGGGAGCACAAGGCTAGATGGAAAGAAGAAAGAGACATCCACATGGGATATATTTCTGTACAGAATTTTTTATTCCTCTTTTAAGCAAAACCAGCCTTTGTCACATTGACCAGTTACAAGTATACGTGTGCTTGTAAGTAGCAGAAACTTGTAAAACCTCTTATTCCTTTTAAGAGAGGACAGTATATTGAAATAAGTGCTTTAGGGCACAGAGGGATTTCATACCAGTCAATTAAATTGTAGAGCAATGTGTGTCAACTTAAATATGTAGACACCATTTATGTAGAAGACACCATTTATGTAGAAATGTTTTGCTCAGCTGTTACTTGCCAACAACACTTAATTGTCATGGTTGTATAGTAACTTACTGCTTGGGCTGGAAAGAGCTCCTGAAATCTTTGAATAGGTTTTGAAAACCTTTATTTTGCTACTTAGAAATCTCACCTATGTTAACAAATCACGTAGCCACTACTTGCCATCTTCTTTGAAGACGATGAACTCATAACTGCTTGATGCCTTGAGATCAAAGTGTGGTTGTTTTTGGAAGATAAACTCCTTGCAGTACAAGGTTTTGTACTCAGTGGAGGATTAACTGAACGAAAAGTTGTGCTCATATACCATTGGCCTGAACAGCTTTGTGTTGTTAGATGCTATTTATGGTGGAGAGAAGCATCCTGGAAAGGAATCAAAGGGTTAAAAGATTTTCTGGTTAAGCTTGCTCTTAGGGTTTTGCTTCTGACCAATTAATTAAGATTATTTTACTTTGTAGCATCTGCTTGGCTTTCTTCAGCATCCTCTTGCTGGTCTCAGCAACTACGGTAGTAGGACAGTTTCCGAATGGCAGGTAGGTGTTTGCTGAGGGCTCTTTCCATTTCTCTTGCATTTCTTTGAGGAGCTGAATTAGGGCTTTGGAGCATAAGTGTACTTGAATTTGGAGGATTAATGTTTACAATTGTGGGGTGATTTTACTCTACTGTTAAGTCATTGAGCACTCCGAGAGAAAGTACAGCAACGGCATCTGAAAGTAATGTAACCTGGGTAGGTACTGCTGAGAATCCGTCTTAGAACAGCGAATAAAGAGGGTACCCTACTCGAGTCAGAATAGGGCCAGTAAATTATCTATTGTGAGCAATTCCATATTGAGACTCTGAGAAAGTTATGTCCTGTCAGTGCAAACCACTTAAATGGGATTCACCAGCTAAAGATTTTTCTATTTAATTAATGTTAATGCATGAGTTGATAGGAGTTGCTTCCAGAGAAAATCTGTAAAACAAAACGCCATCTGTAATCTCGTAATCTCCTCTGCTTTGAATCTGGTAATTTTACAATAGATCTGAGTAGAAGAATGGACCAAGAACCTCTCTGATAACCAATAAGCTCCTCCTATGTGGCGATGTTGGTGCAATAAATCCTTTCAGCATGGTCTTTGTAATAACAGTTATTGGGAGTAAGTTGGAAATTTTGCATTATAATGTTCTATGAGTGACTAGACAGAACCAGAAATGTGTCGACGGCTATGTTTCTTCTAGGGTTAAATGCTGGCTGAGCAACCAGGTTCAGATGACTTGTGCTGCATTAGGTGTCCGATGTCTGAGTGGTCTTGTTCAATTCCACAACAGGTGAGTAGTGCAACCTTGCTCTTGTTTGTTATTCGTTTTGTACAGTACTGGATGTCTCAAGTTTCAGAGAAAGATTTTTATTACATTATTGCATAGCTACTTGGATCAAATCACACCCATTGTACAGCTTGTGTAGATCATCTAGACTCTGTCCATCTTGTTTTCTATGAAGATGTTTGTGTGCTCTTTTCTGTTGTGTATTGGCAGGGTATGCGAAGGTGGAGTAGTACTGTATTCTTCGTTAGTTATAGACTTAGACGTTTTTCTTGGTTTGTTATTAACGTTATAATTGCATAGAAAAACATCACTGTAAAATGTTCAACTGTTCTATTAGCTGATTTGTTTGGTAACTAAGTCTTCACGCTCTCCTCTACAGTAAGTTATGGATGTTAATTCGATAATTTCTTCTAATATCTTGCTTGCTTAGTTGGAGTGGAGATTTATGTAATGGAGGCCTCTTAAATATTTTTTTGTTGGTGCTTTAGAAAGGAACCAAAGCCATGCTCTAGTATTCTTGAGGTTAGAGTTTTGGTGTCTGAGTACTCTTCAATATATGCCCCTGTGAATGTTAATGTATGCAGCTAAAGTGCCTCTTCCAATGATGTTGCATATTTTCACCTATAAGGAAACTGATTTTGACTCCCAAAAGTATGGGGAAAGATGACCTAGCTGCTGTAATTTACAGCCAGAGGTTTTAACACACCTCAGAGTAACATGATTGTCCTGTAATTGTCTTGTGTTCTTCCAATTCCTATGGATGTACAGATAAGGTACGTGCATGAAATGTTTTTGTCACTGAGGGTCTCTGTCGAGGATGTACATTCCCCAGATAGATCTGATGGGGCTTGCAGTCTGGAGAATAAACATGAAGTAATTACTTTCCCTGTCGTTGCAGGGAAAACCGACCACAGAAAGGAGGCATCTGTGTAGCCAACCACACATCTCCAGTAGATGTTCTAATCCTGGCTAGTGATGGATGCTATTCCTTGGTATGAACATAAGAGCTGGTAAATACTGATAATGTAGAGATGCTCATTGATACAGTGTCGGACAAGAGGATGAACTTACTGGTAGAGAGAGTGGGATTATACAGCATTCAAAATCTCTCATTTAGGGCTGTGATGTAATAGACACAGGTAGGTGTGTGTAGACCTTGGGCCAGGAGAATTGGTACCATTTGGAAACAAGCTCATAAACTGATGCGTCTTTAGTTAGAATTTTATCAATTAAATGTCTGTGTGTGTTTTTGCCTAGTAACTACTTTATTTTTTGGCTTGCAGGTTGGCCAGGTACACGGAGGGCTTCTGGGACTTATTCTGAACTCTTGCATGCAAACCAGCCAGCACGTTTTGTTTGAACGTTCAGAAATGAAAGATCGTCATCTAGTGAGAAAAAAGTAAGGTAGTGAGGTGTTTGCTTAATCGTCCTGTTAGGTCTAGTAATTGTGAGGTCTCAGCATGAGCTGAGTGTTCTGATCCTGTATCTCTTTTTGGCAGGCAGCCGTAGGTTGTTGCCTGTGTAAGTTTTGAAAGTGCCCTGTCAGTGAAGGTGCAGGGTGTAGCATTCTTCTTCTGAACTTCTGATAGTTTGCCCTGTAACCTCTGGGAATTTCCACATTGGCACAATCAGCCTGTCTGCCCCAGGCAGGAGCTTGCTCATTCAGTTTCAAGGCTGATGATTCTGGATGTCAGGACCAAAATTAGAGTTCTGTCAGCACATCTTCTTCCCAGAACATGCCTTGCCCTGGAACATTTTTTCATAAGCTGTGAGCATCAGAAGGCTGGTTGTGTCTGCTGTGAGTATAGGACCAAGGGATGTTTGCTGATAAAAGCAAATCATAATCTCAGGCTTACCTGTTTGCTTGTGGAGATCGACAGACTATCTGAGGGAGCCAGTGACAACCCATTAGAAACGTCCTCAGTCCTCCGTAGTTTTACACGTAGAAGTTTGCAGAAGGAATTAAACAAGTTCATGGTGAAAAATATGGCCAAGGTACCACCTAGCTGCTAGAAGCTGGAAGAGCATCCTGGAGAAGTGTCTGTGTGTGCTTGTTGCCTGTACTGCTCTGAAGGCCTGCAGTGCTGATTTCTGGCAGAGACAGCGTATCGGACTTAAAGGACATGAGAAGGATAGGCTTAGTATGGCCGTTGTTAGGCTCTTAGGTGTTTACAGAGAATCTTCTTAGTCATCCAAAATGTTTATGAAATGGAGTGCAATGCAGCTAACAGGAAGCAAATATCTATGGAAATCCTGTAAAAAAAAAGGGAGAAGGTCCCCTTCTACTGGACTGATCTCTGCTTTTTTTGGAAGCTGATGTTTTGTGTATGCTCTTTCACATGGAGTTGATAGGAACTGTATGCTCTTGATGCATAGGAAAACATATAGGTATCTTGAAAACCAGTGGATTTTGTGTGTCAGTAATCTGCTTAGTGGATTATTTGCTTAAAAACAGTTGTTCTTAAGTGATGCAGAAAATGTAGTAAAATAGTGGTCTATCTCTTATCTTGATGTGGAGAAACATTAGATGTGTATAAAGCTTATGCCATGAGCCTGGAAAGCATGAAACCTTAAAATATGGAATGTGCTTTAGTCAAAAAAAAAAAAAAAAAGTTTGACTGTTCCTAACTAGAACTGTCAAAGATAAATGGGAAGCGATTTTAACATGCCTCGGTATTGCCAGTCTTGGGCTTCCTGTTAATTGGGTCAAAATAGTGAAATAAAATTAGAGTGTACAGTTTTGTAGAAAACCTCTTTTTGTATTTGGCAAGAGAAAACCTCTAAGATCAAGGCTTGAAACTAGTACACATCTTTGCTGAGACCACTGACTGGCAGAGTTATTAGGCAAGAGCTTTTTCCTGTTCTACATAAGAGATGACAAATGTTTAGATTCTTGGCCAAATACAAATATGAGCCTTCTATGAAAATGAAGTATACACTAAAATTTTATTTTCTCTCCACAGAATTAGAGAACACATTGCAGATAAGGCCAAATTACCCATTTTAATTTTTCCAGAAGGTAGGAAACAACTGTATTGATTTTATTGCTCTGCTCACTTTACACTGAATGCAGTTTATCATATCCAATCTTTGTAACTGAGGTGTTTATTTTTAGTGTGTAGAATTAATTGGCTCTTGCAAGATCTGAGAAGTCAGATTCAAATATTTTACAACAGTTTTATGTCAGTCTATTTGTTTTAGTGTGTAGCATAATGGAAAAGAGAACAGGCTTTGGGATTATGTTACTGAACGAAAGCTTGCTTTCTCTTCTAGCAACTTAAGTCTCCTTTAGGCAGTGTAGGATTCATTTGCTGATACCTTCTCTTAGAGTGGATTCAACTTTTCATGTGTTTCTGTTCTGGCCAGGCACCTGCATAAACAACACATCGGTTATGATGTTTAAGAAGGGAAGCTTTGAGGTAGGAGGGACTATCCATCCAGTAGCAATCAAGGTAATGTATTTGTAGGTTCCCAAACATGGAAGGATTGTTTGCAGGAGGTTCTCGAGTCCGAGAGGCTGTTGTGTGTAAACCTTAAAAAGGGGTGTGTTCTGTGGGAATAAGGCACTTCAGTAAGCCCTGAGAAAACAAGATCTTTTCATGATGCATAATGTCTTGCAGCCCAGTGCAGTAGGGAAAATGGTTTGCTGAATATCTTCACAACAGGTTGGTAGCAACTTGGAAAGTACAGTTGCAATTGCTGTGCTCTGTGTTCAGTTCTGCCTGCTCTTTCTGTCCTTGGCCTAGTGGCTTTTGAGGGATAAAGGCGTGGGACTAGTAACTGGACTATTCTCTTAGTGCTTGCAAAGCAAGTCACTCTAGCTCTAGATACAGTACTTCCTTTTCCTGAAGCTGCAATTTTGCATAGCCTTATGGAAATTGTTGCAGGTGGTGTCAGCATTACCAAGGAAACCTTTGTAGTCAGCATATCTGTATCTGTATGATAGCAAATTTTTACATTTTGAGTAGCTCTATCTGGTTATAGTTGAGATTTGTTTCAACGGGTCTGTCATAGTTTGGGGTCTTACGCTGCTTGTAAGGGGTTACTTCTATTAATTTGTACTGAATGTTAAAAGATGGAGCTTTGACTTGTAAATACTTTTAGGAGGTGTGATTAATTTTGCCCCTCATCTAACAAGTTGTGATGTGGCTTCATGGCTAAAAACCAACAGCCTACATGATTTGAACTAAGTGCAGCTGTACATTGTATGTGGTCAGGAACGTGCTCTTATTCTGCATATACCAGGTATTTTGTGCCTTTGGATTGTCCGTCTTCAGAACCGACATCGTGAACTCCTTTTTGCGTACCTTGTTACTGTATCATCATTGAAGTGCTTCCTTCATCTTTGGCTGATCTCTGATTGCTGTTACCTCTGCCCCTGCCATTCTTTCTGAGCAAGCATATGCTTTAAATCTCGGCATACCGCCTAGGTAGCAGATCACGCTCTTTGGCTTATTCTTCTTGTCTTCCAGTATGATCCCCGCTTTGGAGATGTGTTCTGGAACAGCATGAAGTATTCCATGATCACCCATACCTTTAATGTGATGACCAGCTGGGCTATTGTCTGTAATGTGTGGTACCTGCCACCAATGGTCAAAGAGGTACTTATGCTTTTATATATGTTTTGGAAATGCTCATAACTGGTTTCTGAGAGGAAACCTGCATTATTATTGGCATTATGTTAGCAAATCATTATTGACAATCTAATGGAAAAAAGGCCAGAAAGTGACACTGTAGTCCTAAAATTAAGCAAAGGTTACAAATCAGGACGTGTGGCCTACTGGGACAATGAAAGCAATCCTAATATACATCTGCATTTCCTTCTCTAGGGTTCATGGTGTACTCTTGGAGTAAATTAAGCTTCTGTCTGTGAAGGCTCTAAGCTTTCTGTACCATAGTGATTTACCTGTGCAATAGATATCTTGGAGCCCTTGTAGCTGGACAACTAGAGTATAGTCACCGTTCATACCTTCTTGCTGCAAGAAAAACTTACCTTAGCACAGCTAGCACTACAAAGCTGGCAAAACTTTAAAAGAAGGGTTTGCATCCTCTCTCTAGCTTGCTTCTTATTGAAATTCTTGGCTAACCTGAGGTGCAAAACATACATAGCACATGGATTTATATGCCATCCATCTATTTAGAAATAAGGAAGGAAACTGATCTTCATTTTAATGGGCTTGAACAGGTATGACAGCAGCTGTAAGAAGGTGAAGACAGATCTTGGGTCCAGAAGATTGCTTTTTTTCACCAAAGATGCACTGTCATCTTTTGCCAGATACCTCATTGTCAGGGGTGAATCTGCAGGACTGGGAGTTTTTCCGTCTGTAAAATGAGGATATTAGATGAGTTAATCACAGAAAGAAGTGAACGTTGCAACTTTCTTTTCTTTCCCTAGTGAGCAGCTTCAAGAAAAGTGATGGTCTTTCTGATTTTTCATTTGGATTGTTTCTGTATGCTTCAGAGGCACTCCTTTCCAGTTCTCTGGGAGTCAGACCAATTGAAGACTATTATTTTACAGTCATTTCTCTGTTTTTTGCCATAATGAGATCCTGTGGGACATCTGAAACAGCAGAGAAAGCTATATAACATGGGTATATCAGCCCTGGGCACCAACCTGAAGCTGACAGCCAAGTCCTTTGCTGCAGCAGTGCTTGTTCTGGTTCTGCCTACCCCACCCCTTGCCCAGCCCTAGCCTGGCAGGGAGGCTGCTGCCATGCATCTATCTTCAGAGTCTTCTGCAGTTCAGGCAAACAGGCCCTTGCAGGCCCACGATAATTCAGTGGCACTGGACGAGCCCGCCCCAGCTCTGGTGAAGGCACCTCATCTCCTCCAAGGTGAACCTGTCTGTGTGTTCCCAGCTTCTTGGGGTTAGACCAGTACTGAGGTACTGGGTGCAGATACATCCCCTGCTTGGGCCAGACCTGCGACCTCGCTCTGTGTGTTACTTTGGATTGCCACGGAAACCACAGAGCCTCACACTTCATTTTTCCTGGCCCTGAGCGGTGGCAGATTCAATGTGCTGACAGGTGGCATTCCTTGGGATCAGCTGGAATATTCCTGCAGCACACATTTGTCTTGTGGGCCTGGCATAAACCAAACCGTCTGCCTTCTGACAAAAGGTGTCTCTTCAAGTGAGACGTGGAGTAGACATTTAGGCTGCACAGCAAATCATTGATATCTTTTTTAGGAAGAAGAAGATGCCGTTCACTTTGCCAACAGAGTCAAGGCTGTCATCGCTGCTCGGGGAGGAATGTCTGTACTTCCTTGGTACGAGGCAATACCTTTGAAGCTGAGTTAATGACATATTTAGGTGTTTTGTAATCTAAACTTAAGACTGGAATCCTTTTAAAATTTCTTCCACGTTTTTTTTGCTTTGGCTGTAGTCCATCGCCCTTGCTGATGCTGAGTGAGAGAATATTACCTTGTTCTGTTAACAAGTCTACTAGAGTAAGTAGACTAACATAGTATAGCAAGAGATACAGAGCTTAAAGGTGGATCCAGCCAGCAGGAGGAATTTGGTGAGATACAAATTTGGCACAGTACAGATGATTTAGTGTTGCACTGCAAAAGCCAACATTTAGGGTACAAGTTGCTGTGACTATGCAATCTAAATATTGTAACATTGTTCTGCCCTTACTATGAAGAGAACTCAAGGCTGTTTCTTATCTGTATCTTTCAGGGATGGAGGACTGAAAAGAAAAAACGTCAAAGAGTCTTTCAAGGAAGAGCAACAGAAAAAATATTGCCAGATAGTAACAGAAAATGGATCTGTAGGAAATGGAAATGTTTATTAAATGGTATTTATTTTCTTTTTTTTTTTTTTTTGAAAGACTTAACTACACTGAAAAGGAGTTTTTTTTTTTTTTTTAAATATTAAACCCCACATCCTTTCCTGCTGTCCCTGTAAGATATTTTGCATATGACGCAGCAGGGAAGCCATGAAGAGATAGTATTTTGTTTTAAATAAGGCTGTCAGTTTAGAAGTAGGAACACTTATGATATACTTGTGAAATTCTCTTCAACGAGTGAGAAGAATCTGTAATAAAGTTACTTAGGTTCATTAAAACACCATTTTTAAAAATCTTTGGGTTACCCTGAAGACTTAACTGTTAATTTCTTAACTCTTAATAAAATGTATCAGTCTTGCCAATCTGTACCAGTGACTAGTTTTAGCTGTTTTCCTGTGAGCTGCAGGCACTGTGTTGCTGTAGAGATACACCTGTTATATGAGGAGATGTGGAGCAGTTCATGAAAATGTTTTCAGAATTGCAAGTTGGAGATGAAGAGTTGGATGTCTGAGGGAAAGAGGCAGTTGCTGACCTTACTGTCCATGTCACAAGACAAGGGATTGCCAGGGAGGAAGATTGCCAGGGTCCCACTGACCAGCAGCAGGACAGCAGCCATGGCAGCATGTCCCAGGTGCCTGGTTGTGTGACGTAGGGATAAAGTACTGAAAGCCAAGGACAATGGTGTACAAAAATATTTTTACATTTATATTTTGTGATTTTGCTATAGCCCTTTTTCTGTCTGTTTGTATGCATTGCACAAATTAAAGAAAATCTATGTCATGGCTTCTGTTATGCTCTGTTGTAATTATTGCTGGACAGCCACCTGCTTGCGTTACCACTTGATGTGAAGGCTGCTGATTGCTCTTACAAGCCTACCATCCGGAAATAAATACAGTGAGTGCACTTAAAGAATCAGAGATGTAAATATTCCTGTCACCTAGAGTATTCCTTTGTATAAAATATTTGCTCTCTTGGTAAGTGGCTCCCACTAGGAAGAATCTCGCTTCTTTAGTGATCTGAATGTCACTTAGGAAACACACACAAATACGTGTTACTTTGCTGAAGCTGCTTTAAGACATGAGTCAGTCAGGCGAGTTCATAAGGTTTGCATTACAGCAGCCCCTCGACTGAGGTCTCAGCAGAGACTGAGAACCACAAATACACATGCACAGATTTAGTGCTGCCCAGCCCAGGAGCGTTTAGGGTTTAGGCATTAAAAAACTCATGTGTGGGTTTGGGGGCTGCTGACACGGGTGGTAACTCTCCTGTGCTGCATGACACAGCAATCAGAAGGGAACTTCTGGTCTTCTGTGGCCTGGTCTGGCGTATCCCTGGCTTTAGTTTCTATAAGTACATGAATTCTCTCCGTGGGTCAGTTGGTCCCAGCTTCGATATTGCGCATAGGTAGTAGGAGAAACATCCCCTTTAAAAAGCCATCAGCCAACCAGGTAGGAAGAGTGGTAGCAGAATGCCTGCAGAGGAAGATGGCTTCAGGCTCTCCTACTGGGAAAGAGGTCTGCTTGTTCCTGACTGTTGGAAGCTGTGCTTCCATGTCCATTAAGCTTTTTAACTTAGTTTCCTGTCATAAAACTCCCAAGTGTTGTAATGGACTATCCCAATGCCTCTTAAATCTTTTCAGTGTGCCGGAGTTTAAAATTGGAACTATTTCTTCCGTGTGACAGATGTGTAACAGATTGCAGAATTATGAGAATGTTTAAGACAAGTGTTGGGAGCATCCTTTCCACACTACCGTGTGCCTTCATCCTGCTCAGAGATGGGCAACAACAGGCAAAAAGGGGGGATAGAGAGGGTAAGAGATGGGGAGATCAGGAAGAACTGTGGGAACATGAATTCTCTCACTTGGGCTGTGCTTTGCAAGGCGTTAGGAAATGATGATGTACCTCTTTTCCTGTCCTGCAACGCTTCCCCAGTTTATGAAGAGGAGAAGAGCTGGTGGACGCGTAATCCTTCTTATGGTTATAGCTTGTCTTGGACCTCTGAATCTGCAAGTATCACGTGTCTCTTGTTCAGCAGTGGGAGGAGATGGCACAGGGTGTGTGTCAGCTTTCTCTGCCATCTTTTGGCTGTCTTGACAAAAGAAGCTAAAAACTCTGTCAAGTAGGTACTTTTATACAGAATGGTGATATTTAAAGCAAACAACGAATCCATGAACTTGTTAATGACAGCTGAGGTGTGCTTGGTTACCTGCTGGTAAAAATGCCAGCCTGACTTCAAATAAAGACTGCTTTGTTTCACCACCCACTTTGAAGAAATGTTTCTGGTTTTTGGTGGTGCTTTTTTAACCTACCCTTTGTCTCTCCCTTTCCTTTCTCTTGATGTTCTGTGCATGATCTGTATTCACTTGCATTTAAAAGCAGTGGCCTTTGGCAAATGTTTTTAGCTGAGGTTGTATACTGTCCTTAGAGTGCTGACACTGTGGAGGAGTTGGTTGTTTTCCAAAAGATCACAGATAAGTATGTCCTCCTCCTCCAGCAGGAGGACATGGTAGCGGTAAAAAGATCATGTTCTCAGGCTAACTTGTGACTGGGAAGTTGGTAAACGGCAGCTTATTTCTTAAATTGAAAGAACTCCCATTTGTGTGACTTCTCCTTTTTACTTTGTCTATCATCTGCCAGTCTCCCAGGAGCCAGGCTTTCAATTGTTTGAGGTCCTTTTTTATTCCATGCCAATGCACAAGCAGATGTAGCACGGTCCTGTGGTTAACTGTGCCAACTGATAGGTCTAGGTGGAAGAGAGGGAATTTTTCAGTGGATTAGGCATTCAAAAAATGTCATTGTAAGTGTTGTCGGATAAAACATTCAGATTGGTTACCTGGTGTGCAATAAGCCACATCCACACGCTAGGTTGAGATATTGTTTATTTCAGAGCTGCGCAAGTCTGGGTACCAGGTGGTTTTCCACAAAGGTGGCCCGACTCTGGACTTTCCGTGTTGATTTTTTATACAATACTACATAGTCATTATCATATTGGTACATCCCACTAAATTCTACCTGGTTGGTGATTTACATACAGTTGCGCGATCTTATCTAGAAAATCTACGCATGCTCATGGGAAGGGCCCTCACCTGGGCTGGGGTCATTTTGACCCGTCGGTGTGGTTTTTCAGCATTATAATGAGATTATAATGAGCAAAGTTCACCTTTGAGCATCCCTATTCCTTTCTTCTTGCCAGTTTGACCCCGTTCCCTTTAGCGTGTCCACTTTGTCATCTTAGTTCCTTATATTCCAGAACATCTACACAATAGGTAGATCTGTTTCTGTCTGTTAAAACAGCAGATAATGTTTCTACATTCTTGCAAAGTGCTTTGGCAATGTTATTGCAACATAAGTAACCTTTTCTTTTCTTTTCTTTTCTTTTCTTTTCTTTTCTTTTCTTTTCTTTTCTTTTCTTTTTTTTAATTGCTACTTGTACAAGATGTATCATCACCCTGTAGAAGACTGCAGCTCTATCTTCCTGAAAAGCACAAAACAGCATCAGTAGAAGTAGAAAACTTCCTCTGTTGCTTACCATTTAATATATTTGCCCTTCAGCTCCTTGACCAATCAGCCTCGTATTTGTAATTGATTGGGTGCCCTCCTCTCTGAATAAAATATGATGGCTGTCTGATACAGCTATTAGTGTGGGGAAGTCCTGCACTGTAAAACATAACCTTGCTTTAAGATTTGGTGCTGCTGGTCAGTATCTATGTATGAATTAAATAAGTGATGCTAAGTGTTGCTGTGGCACTGATTTATCATACTGATGAAACTGACACAAATCAGTGTGGTCCTAGGTGTGTTCATCCCATGCTTCTGAGATGCCGAAGGTAGCGGGCTGTGTGTTGAAAATCAATGTATGTTGGAATGAGTGAATAAAATCAAGTCTTGTCACGATGAGGGTGAGTCAGAGAGACAAGTAATCGAAATAGCTGTTTATGCAAAGTTTTTAACGATATCACTATTTTATCAGCCATGTAGATGACAATCAAGACACTTGTAACAAGCTTCACCTTAAGGTCATTAATAAAAATCATGTAGCACGCCCAAGGTGCAGTGCAGAGTCTTAGAGAACAAGAGCTGGGTCCTGGAGTGGTCTGCAACCTTAAACCGCATTAGTGCTGTGCTGCTTCTGCCCTGGGCTGAAGGCTGGAGCTGCCCCCCATGTATTTAGTCTTGAGGCCCTGAATAAACAAGGCAACTCTCAGAATCCTGTAAAAGCTGGGTCACTAGGGCTTACTTGCCGCTCCTTTCTCAGGGAGCCTTCTGACACCGAAGCTTGTGAAGAAGTCCTCTGAAAGCAACTTCTAGGGTGTTTGCATTACTATTGCTTAAGTTTTCCTTGGTGGGAAGTAGAACTTGTAAAGATGATTTATGCTTTCACCATGTTATATTAAATGTGCAGACTGAAACAGCTTGAGCTTCTGGCACATGTTTCTGGGTTTTCACTTCTGGACTAAGAGGTCATTTGGACATTACTGCTTCTCACATTTAAAGTATATTGTGCTGCCCTGCTAAAAGGGTAAAGTAACTCGAAACTTTCCTTTGTGAAAGCAGTGTAAGGTTAGTTTCCATCTAGTTGACTCTCACTGCCCTAACTTCTCTGAGCCAGTATGTTAGCCAGCTTCTCTAAATTTCCTGGGCCTCCAAGAACTTATGTGAATCAAGTATCAAAAGGGATCAAAAGCTCTGTGTTACAATTTTATAATTATGAGGTATACATTTATAATTTATATAAATATATTTTTTTGTAATAGTATTTAAGGGATGCCTAAGTGCCTGTTGTTTACTAGGACTGTAGCTCAGACATGAGAAACATAAATTAATTATAACAATAGTAATGTTGCAGATGATTAGAAGACATAGTGATAAGCAACTTAGTGACCTCTTGGACTCTGAGAATTAAGTCGGAGTTAAAGCACCTAATAATCTTTCACTGTAATGTATCTGCATGAGTTCTTACTCCCGTTTCCTCCAAATGTCTCTACAGCTGTGTTACACCTTTGGGAACGTCTGCAGCGCTCTTCTCTCTGACTTCAGCTGACATGCTCCCGTTATGGGGAGATGGCTCTCTTGTTCCTAACTACCTGGTCAAGTCTGCGTTGCTTCTGTTTGATGGACTCTCTGGTATGTTAACAATTTGTTTCGGTAATTGTACAGACATGTATTATAGGAAATGTGCTTTAAAGGTAACGCGAAGAGTGCCATCTAGTGGCATCTAGTTAGGGCTAGAAAACTCTCCCTTGTACATCTTTCTCAACACTTCATTTGTTGCGGGGTTGCCTTAAAATGTGATGAGTAAGCCTGCTTATTTTCCTAGATTTCTGGGCAACAGTGAAAACGTAGGAATAAATTTGCATGCCCCAAACACCAGATCTTTGAACATCAGTTGTGGTGTAATACAGAAGCAGCTTGCACTTGTTCTAAGTTTCGTCTGCCTGTGTTGTGCGGGGTTCCCCCAGACCATCTCTTCCCTGTGACAAACCAAAATCAGAAACACTTCTGTCCTTCAGATGCTTCAAAATCAGCTGTGGGCCTAACCCCTGTGCTTTGATTTGTACTTGGAAAGTCATCGGAGGCAGGTTGCAAAGCTGGGATGTTGCTGAAGGCAGTATAATAAGGGAGAAGTTCCGAACTTGTTTCTGCCAGTACGCATTTCCTCGAGGGGCAGCAAAAGCCAGCGGGTCACGCCAGATTTGACACTGCAGTGTTTTACTCTCTTCCCCCTTGTGCAGCCTGCTCTGAATGAAAACCAGTGGAGCAGCCCATGCAGCTTTACAGGGGGTGTTCATTTCTAGCCTCAGGGCCTCTAAAGAACATATCCTGCATACCTGCACAGTTTGAGACCTGATTTCGTAGACCAGTGTCACAGACTGATAGCAGAGAGAACCTCTGGGTTTCTAGTCTGTATGGATGATTTGCTTTTGGAAATGTTTGTCGTGTCGTGAAGAACCCGTTTGTTCACGTGCTTTCAAACACGATTCCCTGCTTTGAAGCAGATTATGGAGATAACCTGTGAGGGTTTCATAGTTTCATCTGGTTTTGGAAAAGCAGGATTAGGATTTAGTGGAGGTAGTACGGCGACAGAGGCCTTCTTGGCTCTTTTCTTTTTGTTGCTACTGTACAGATATGAAGATATCTGTACATACCTTAGCTTTGTAGCCACTTCTCTCCCCTCCACCTCCTTCTCCTCCTTGATTTATTATTCTATTTAACGACGGCTCCTCAATTAGTGTAGCAGACCCCTTAGTGAGCATGGTTCACTCTGATCAATTGTCATCAAGGCTAGCATTTAGTACAACCAATCAATACTATTCTATATAATGGCCGTGGTATTGACTGATTTTTAATTTTACAGTATGTTGAGCCCTGCTGAACTCTTTTAATATGATAATTGCTTTACTAATCAGTAGTCATGATTTGTGTGCCATTGTGGATTATTGACATCAGTTGATATCCCTTGCTATTTGTATTTGACTGCAAGAAAGATGCATTTGGCAAAACATTAACCATACCAGCGGATACTAAATAGGATAATACTGGGGAAAATACTACATCGTCGTGTATCAGATTAAGAAATACATTGTTAGATAGCTGAGGTAATTTTTTTCTGCTTTATAACTTCATATAGACATTTATTAAACAACATATTTTGTAACTACATCATAAGCATTCGTTAATCTACACTTTAAATACTACCTTTATCAATTATATATATTTTTTAAAATGAACATCATATATGGCTAGAGGCAGTCCCCTTGACCCATATCATGTATAACTTTACAAGAGACTGAAGTATGTACACACAGTCAATAAAACTGTTAAATAACCACTCAGTTTGTCATTCTTATTCATTTTATTTCATGAAATGCACCTGCAATTGATTATAAAGCTATATATATATCTTTATCATACGTTTATTAAAGGTATCTAAAACATGAACCGTGCCTTTATGAAATGTTAGATCTAAGCTAATTTCTATCCAGATGCTCTCTTACACATTTGTTTATTTAATGACTGTTCTCTCCCACGTCACACCCTTACTCTCAGCATTGTGTTGCACTGCTGTTCATGTGCTGGAGGCTCTGCTCACCAGCTGCACGTTACGAGAGATCATTGCACACGCTGGTGTTCATCGGATAGTCTGCTTCGTGTGTCAGACCGGGACTCCTGTGGGACCAGGAGGCGGCAGCACAGTATGCAGGTCTAACGCTGCAGCGAGGCAGACACCCTAATAACCTGCCTTTTGGGAAGCACAAACCTTAATAGCATTTGGTAAAAAGAAGATGAAAAGGTAAGTTAATTTACTGCATGAGCTCGTTGTATAAAGGCCAGGATATTTAGCAACTGGCAGGAACAAGCACTAAGGCATCCCACGGAAAAAAGTTCAGGTGGACTGCTTGCTGGACAGGTCCTAAAAACTGTTTCCATACAAACAGCCACAGCTGTTGCACCCCAAGTGATAAAATCGTGCCGTAGGTGGGAGGACAAATTCTCACAAATTCAATGCTTTGGTTATTAAAATGAAAAATGCTGGGTGCTGAACGGCCGTGAAAATTTGCCCGTGATTTACTCATGTCATCATTGCAAATTAGAGGAGATTTCTCNCAAAGACTCAGGATCTCACCTCAGCATAGGCACGTCTGACACGCTCTAGATTGCGTGGAACACGTGTGCAAAGCTGACAGCTAAATAATGTAGGAGCTATGTGAAGCCCGTGCCTTCTGGAGTGACAGCCAGGTGGAATGCCGAAGGGCAGCCAAAGAAAGTGCGTGCCATCTGCGTGTGGGCAGCTGAAGTGCCCTACATGCCTCCCTTTTTGTCAGGCATTGTAAACAGGGCTGGTTCTGGACCGTTAACCTTTGCACAGTGAGAACCTGAGAAATATTTCCGGCTTTTGGGCTTTGATTTGGGGCTTTTGAGTTTAATTCAGAAGCACTCTGCATGTGTAAGCCAGCACTTACTGGACTGAGGAGCACAGTAAGAACAGAGTTTGATTCTGGTGCCCTGTTCCATACTCAGCGGGGACGGGGAGCTGTTTGTGCCAAGGATGATATCATGATTTACTCAAAATAGAACAACTCCAAAAGGGGAAAAAAGGAAAAGCATGGCCCTGGGGCTACCTCACCGTCCACCTGAGTAGGCAGCAGGAGACTGGACTTTTTAAAGTTTTCCTGTATGTTGTAACAAAAAATTAGATTTGGGGCTTTTAATGGGGCTCTAATTGTAACTGCATTGGTGAGCTCCTAGAAACCCTAATCCCTAATTGACGGAATTTAAATTGTTTGAGGTGGGACATGCCTGGGCACCGTTGATGAAGTGCATGGTGCTTGTGAGCGCTGATCCTTGCTGGAGGCAGCACACAATTTGCTGCGGCTCTGTGAATACACACTGCGAGGCATAAAAGCTATGTAAAAGCAAGACTACTGCTAATGCTTATCTGTATTTGCAGTGCAACATGAATTAGAGGTTCACAGCAGTAGAAGGTAAAATTCCAGTTAGGTTCCAGGATATAAACTGAAGCTGAAACCATCCGACTCCTCAGTGTATAAGGCATATCCATTTTTACAGTGAGTTATAGCAAATAAAGTGGTGGAGAAAAAGCATGACCTGCCTGCAATCAGAAGGCAAATGAAAGAGCGCAGAATTCCCCTGAGTGGTTCACTGGCTACCTGCCATTACCGAATGGCAGGAGATAAAAGGTAGTACTAAAAGAACTGTGGGATATGGGACCATATTTATTTCCCATAAATACAGATATTTACATGATGTGAAACTGATTGATATTCTGAAGCTGCCTGGCTCTAGTGACAGCAGACAAATGAAAAGCTGCTTCTTATTAGATCTGACCCTGCAGAAGCCAATAATACATACCGTAACTTGGCAAAGGGAGGGCAATGATGAATGAGGTGGCGCTGTCGGGACGCTCTTCCCAAGTCACTTCAGTAGGAGTTCCCTGATCCCGGAAAGCAAGCTTGCAGCAACACTTCACAGAGCCAAACCCTATAGGCACGGGTAATTAAGCGGGATGAAATAACTACACCCAAGGGAATGTAAAAACAAATCATTCAAAAAAACAGTGTGGTAAAGTTATAATATAAAATAAGTGCTTTTTCTCAGTCTTTGATTCAGTCCAACTGTCACAGTTACGCGGTACGTATAAATGGCTATTGAGGCAAGAAATGTAACTACATTCTTCCTACAGTCACAAAAATAGATTAGTGCTAGTATTTGCACAACAAAAATTAAGAATCCTGATAAGTTCCCAGAAAGTTTTTTTTTAAAAAAGTCGATACACCCAAAGTTTTTAGATTCATTTGGAGCATCTGCTTTAGATAAACTTGAGGCATTTAATTTCAACTGCAGGCTTTTTTGAATGCATTGCACTTTGTGAAATAAGTCGCAATGTAAGGTTATATGAAAACGGTTTCTTCCAAGTTTATCAACACTGATATATTCTTAAAGGATGTTTCTTATGGTTTGCACTTTCTACTGGCAAATGTTCCACTAGAAAGTATGACTACACATAGTCTTCGCACATAAAATAGGCCTTCAGAAAATGAAAGCATGGAAAATTGTTAAAATTAGCACACTCTCCACGTCTTCGGTGGAATGATGCTGCCTTGCCCATGCTGAAAGTATGGTCCCAATACTTGAAAGAAAAAAGCATGCTCACTGGTTGGAGAGAGACAGAGAAGTGTATGTTCTCATGGGCTACAGCGCAGACAAATAAGATGGAACGGTGGAATTAATTTTAAACTAATTTATCAGTAGATAAATGATCGGTGGTTTATAGCAGCTGTATCTTTTTTACTAGACAAAGGCCACTTGGCAAAGACAGCAACTCCCTTTTGTTTTAAATAAGTCACCAGTTTTTGCAGTTAACAGCTAGCTAGTCTTTGATGGGAATGCAAGATAAAGGCAAAGGAGAAACCTCAGCACATTCACTGCAGGACTTTGCCAGCAGCTCTGTCACTAAGAGGACGTCAGGTTATCGGACATCCTTCCTCCGCACTGTACTAGGCAGTGAAGAAGGTTCTTTGAGCAACACATCAAGAAAACTGTTTTTTCTCCAATTTAACACGAACATTTTTGCGAATTATTCACGTAAGGGTATGGGGGAAACCTGGATGCAGGAGTTTCTCTTTACATGTTCAGTCTTGCCTCTGTGTGGGTTTATTCAGTTTACATAGAGTGAACATGCCTAAAACTGCAGTCCGTTAATATTTGATTTCACCAGCAATTTTTTTCCCATTGTCATATAATGACAGCGGGGATCAAAGCAGTCATCTTCCCCTGCTGTAAAAAACAAATGTTGGTGGAGATTGTTCATTTCCTACTATTTGTTTATGGAGTTTGCGGACATCTGTCCACCTCTGATGTCACCCAGGACGGGGGGGGTACAACAGCCACGTCATCATAGTAGAAAAATAACACCTGAATTCCACATGGTGAATGTTAAAACGAGAGGTCTCCAGAATCTTCCTCTGATGTTTCAGGGACACGGATGGATTTCAGCCCTCTGTCACTCCAGACTCTGCTGTATGGCACCAAATTTGACATAGACTGTACCCACTTCAACCTTTTTGTGTTTTACTAAAACACTGGTTAAGGAGGACACAGACTAGATCAAAGTAATCCTTTATTTCCAATTTTCACGGTTCTGACAACAAACAAACAAATCTGCGTGTTGCTCAGGTGCATCTATACTGCAACTCTTTCTACAGACAGCAGCGTTAAATTTCACTATCTCAGTGAAGCAACTGTAAAGTAAGGGAGACAAAATCTGCATGACAGATTACTGTCAACACCATATTATTTACCTGAGGAGCTAGACAGATTGCACTGTTGCTACCTGGTCTACATCTGTCCTTCGGATAGAGACTTTAGCTCCATGATGCCCTGAATAAACAAACCAACCCCTTTCACCTCTGCTATTTGCACCCCAGATGAAAATTCATGGGCCAATAATAACCACCCTGTATGGCTTCTTGTTGGTGAAGGAACAGACAAAATGCAAATTGTAAATGTAACCCCAGGGTGTACGTGTTGTGAATAGCAGCCGGTTCTGAAAGCAGTTTCCTTCTGCTTTGTTTCTGCTCCAAACTGCTTTCTGCTTTTGGGCACTCTCGGCTGACTCGTGTCCCACAGCCCTGCGGTGTTCGAGCAGCACTTGTGCTACGGCTCTCCAGAGCTGGGACTCCTGTATTAAAGCGTGCGTGGCACGGACCGGGCCTCTCTGGCGTGACCACAATTAACCACTGAGGGGGAAACAAGCCTTAAGTGCTGGCTGGCTCCCTAGGATGTAGCTGGACATTGCTTCTGCGGTGGCTGTGCGCAGAGGCTCGCTCCGTCTCTACCCCAGAGAAATCAGGTAGCAAAGTGAGGTGTGGAGCAGGGGGACAGGGCGATGCGCAGAGCTGCCTTGTCCGGGGTACGCCGTGCCAGAGCCCCTGTCCCACCTCCTTGTCCCCATGTCCTTCCCGGGGCAATTCTGTGGGCCAGAGCTAGGCCAGCGCTAGGCCTCTGCGTCCAGCTGTTTTCCTCCCTGGACGCTGGGCTCCCAGATACCTTCCCCACCTCTGCAATAACAAAACGAAATGCCCCTTTTCTACGGAACATTTACCAAAACCGCGCGTGGGCGTCATCTTCCGCAGAGCTCCGGTTCGGCCCCTCGGAGCGCCGCCCGCCCCCCGGGCTCTCCGAACACCGCCTGCCGACGCCAGCCCCCGGCCCCCTGCTTCCACAGCCGCCCAGGGGCACCCCCGCACCGCCTCCCGCACACCCGCCGCGGA